>CAUYQV010064026.1:0-11401 GCA_963574575.1 Galagoides demidoff
CACAGTCACCACCCAAGAATCTTTTTTTAATTACATAGGCCTTTTCATTGCATCATTGGCCTCTGATTTTCAAATAGGAAATTTCTTGCTGTAAAATGTTAAGGATTTAAATTTGATTCCAGAGGCAAATGTGCAGAAATCATTGGTATAACGTTTGGGGCGGCTCTGATTAGCAGAGCGGCCAGCAGTCCCCCACACCTGCTCACCCCTGCTCTGTGACGATACCTGAGCGTGATGTGTATACGTGGAAGCATTTCTTCCCTAAATAATAATTTTCCACTCCTTTCAAACGTATGCCCAACAAATACAGTACACAGCAGTTTTTGATCAAGTAAAACATTAATTAAGCCTTACCGTACATTTTTAATATAGCTGTGGAATACAGTATAACCAAGAGTAGCATTAGTTGTGTCTTGATAACAGATTTTATTTGGGATTTGATATGTGGGTAGGTTTATTTTTTTGCCATAACATTCCCATAATAAACAACACCAATAAACCAATAAATGTAGTAAATGCTCACTTCACAGGTGGCTGGCAGGTGGCTCTGCTCACGCTGTGGGGCTTGCTTCTGCCTTGGGAGGTTAGCAGGCTATTACGTGAACTGGAAGGGCTTTACCTGGACTGACTGGCAGCTAGTCTCTGCTTTGCCTGTGTCTCATCTTGCAGGAGGCATGTCCTTCTCCTGGTGGTGGCAAAGGGCAATAACAAGGACATGTACTCTTTTATTAGACTATTCCAAGCTGCTGTCTGCTTCGTCTGAGCTAATAACTCAATGACCAAGGCATGACATGTAGCTAAAGATGACATGTAATTCCCTAAGCGAGGGGAATCACACACATTAAAATGCTTGAATGAGATTTTGCTAACCAGGAACAGCCACTTGTATTTTTACAATATTTTAAGAGGGGTTGAATGTATTTCCATGCGTACAATGCACGGTTGTGTTTACTTTGAGCGGGATTTTCCTAAACAACAAACTGAATTGTCACAGATAACCTTTAGGAATGAAATAGATGGCCAAAATATTTACTAGTGGTTACCGCACACCCAAGCTGTCATGTAAGAAACCACATCTCTGTCGTGGAAGTACAATTTATTTTCTTTAAACACACAGTAGTTAAATTTTATGGGACCCTTTTACCCTTCTGTGGGCCTTTCCTTCTCAAAATGGTCACTAAAGAAAACATTAATTGATTTTCAAGGTCAGAAATATAATATTTTTGTGACTTTCCACCCCAAGGGCAAAACCCATTAGCAGCTATAGATTTTTCTCTGCAGCTGGGAGCTAGTGCATAATCAATGTGGGTTAGTCTAAGCCTGGGTGTTAAGACGGTCTAAGTCTTTCTAGGTCCACGCTTCTGTTTACCGTCAGGCTGCACTTTAAGAGATGAAGTGTAAACCAGGGTGTTATTGGTTATGAAACACTTCCTTGTGTTTATAGCCAGTCACTGTCTTAACCATCCCTCAGCAGGAAACACTTATTTCATGCAACAGCTTCCCTCTAGGTAAAACAACTTGGTCCTTAAAATTTTTGATACCGTAAATGAATTAATCCTCGTAGCAGGGACTGTATCTGCTTAACATGTTCTGATCTGTCTTATTTCCTTCCCCCTTTCTCTCCATCTTTTTCTCTATTGGTGTCTCCTTTTCTTTGATGTATTGTCAAGAATTAGTTTTTCTCGGATTACGGAGACGTTTAAGTATGGAAAAACATGTCATGGCGTCTTGATCCCAAATTAGGTTTTGAGAATATTTAAACACTCCGAAAATACATTGCACGCTCATAATTTCAAACTTGAGCTTCCCACTATATTCACTAATCAAAATGTTTTTCTTTCTTTCTTTTTTTCTTTCTTTTTTTGCAGTTTCTGGCTGGGGCTGGGTTTGACCCCGCCACCTCTGGCATATGGGGCTGGTGCCCTTACTCCTTTGAGCCACAGCTGCCACCCCTTGTTTTTCTATTTTTTAAAGAAAAGTTTTATTGTGTCCGTCTTCTGTCGTGAGAAGAGTGTGTGGCAGTTTTTGCTACCTTGGAGCCAGACGTCCTGGCTTTGTAAACTCGGGAGGGAGCCTTGGGTTCTTCATCTCCCAAGTTTGAATAGCAGTGAAATTCCCCTTTTATCTACTCTGACAATGGCCCATTGGGAAAATGTAAATCACTAACGTGTTAACATCTTCTGGATATTGTCAGACTCTCCATGAATGCAGGCAAACGAGCAAAGGGAAATAGGGAAATTTATTTTTTATGATTCTCCAAGAAAATACTGTAGCAGGATTTTTATTATCACCACCCCTGTGTTGGGATGGGATGCCCTATACACATTCCTTCCTAAAGTCAAGAATTATAATAAGCCAGGATTTAAAAAATGGTGTTTGTTCAGTTCTGTTACTAGTAAAGATGCAGAAATCCTTTTAACAAGAACGTGGGCCAGGATTTTCCAAAATTGCTGAGGAAGGTTACGAGGCAAAAAGCTGATCTGTCTTATAAATACCTGGAGTGGACTTCAGGCTACCCAGACACATACTGCTCTGTCTCATTTCAGCCTGAGACTAGAAGGAGCCTGTGATTCCACCTGACCCTCATTTCATCTTTTATTACTACAACAGAAGAAATACCCAACATACTAGAATTGTATTTATGTATAAATATAAATATTTAAATACATAAATATAAACATATTTATATATTATGTAAGAATTATATTTATATTATGAAGGCTGGAGGAGAAAAAATGGGATTCCAGGGAGAAGCACATGAGTTAAAAGACTAAGGAAATCAAAATGAAGGGAGAAAAAGAAAATTGGATGGAATCTCTAATGATGAACATTGATTTACTCAGTATAAACTGATCTTCCAATGGCAGAAAAAACTAGGGAACTCTTTTTGTTCTACACTTTGGACTCAATGCATATTTAATACAAGGCTTCTTAGAAATTGAGTCTCTCTTGCTACGTATACAAAAGCACAACCAGCACTGTCACGATATTTGCACATAAATCATGAATATACAGACTCTTTTTCTTTTTCGTCAGTGGGTTTAATAAAGTACAGAGTATGTCTTCTACTCAGCCAATTTATTAATATATGGTGAAGAAAATCTATCTTATGTTAATGAAGGTCTTGCTTTCTATTATTGAAATTGCCTCCCAGGTGCAAGGCAATGAACTGGGGACATAAATTACAGTTGACATTATACAGTGATTTGGTTAAAAAAAAAAGTGAAATATGATTTGTACACACTAATTAGAAACAGAAAGTCAATAGATGCTGTAACAAGAAACATTCCCAGTCCAGTCTTGTAACACAGCCACCCCAACCCTGCCCATACACGCACATCTATGAACACACACACATATACACATACACACACATACAAAGTGGACCTAAGGCAAATGAAGGACTTTATTAATAGAAATTCATCAATATTAGCTCATCAGTTGAAACAAATTCACATTAATGGGGTAACTGCATGGGGATGGAATAAGGAGGGATTATATGAAAACTCTCTGTATTCTTTCTCTAAAAAAATAGCCTAATTCTAAAAAGTAAACTTTAACGTCACAAAACAAAGCCAACAAACAAAGACTATACAACTGAAATAAAATGCTATTTTGTAACCACAGGATGGGCTACACTCAAAAGGGATGCGAGCATTTAGAGAAATTGGAAGTCTAATGCGTTGCTGGTTGTATTAGTCAGCGTGTGATGTCGTAAGACAATATCACTAATGACTGTTTTTTTCTATTTTTAGTAGAGATTGGGTCTGTGCTCTTGTTCAGGCCAGTGTCAAATTTCTGCCCTCGTGCCATCCTCTTACTTTGGCCTTGATTCTTAAAATAATTTGCAAATTAAAGTGTAATACATCCTTTAAAGAAAAAATAAAAGAAAATATCACTAACAGGGTGGTTTAAACAACAACAAAAATTCCTCTATTTTTAACAGTTTTGGAGGTTAAAAGTCTACAATCAAGTGCCAGCAGCGTTGCGCTCATGGTGCAGGCCTCTTCTTGGTTTACGGGTAACCGTCTTTTTGCCCTGCGTCACCTGATAGAGATAGCCAGCTCTCTAGCCTTTTCTTATAAGGGTGCCAATCCCTTTCAGAAGTATTCCAACTTGTGAATTAACTACCTCCCAAGGCCCTGCTTTAAAATATTATATTTAGGATTAGGGTTTCAACATGTGGATTTTGGGGGGAATGCCATCAGTTCATTGCACTGGTGATAATACAAAATGGTGCAACCACTTTTGAAAACAGGTTGGCAGACCATCAAAAGGTTAAACATCGAGTTACCCTATGGCTCATATCTAAGAGAAACAAAAAGATACATCCACACAAAAACTTGTACACAAGCATTCATGTCAGCATTGTTCATAATAGTCCCACAGTTTGATTAAGGCAAATATTCACAAACTATTGAATGGGTAAAGAACACATAACATATCCATATAATTGAAAGTTATTTCTTAGTAGAAGAAAATGAAGTACTGATACATCCTGTAATGTGAATGAGCCATAAAAACATTGTGATAAGGGAAAGAATCCAGTCATATACTATGTGATTCTACTTATATTAGGTATTCAGAATGGGCACCTGTGGCTCAAGGAGTAGGGTGCAGGAGCTGGTGGGCTCAAACCCAGCCCTAGCCAAAAACTGCAAAAAAAAAAAAAGAACAAAAACAAAAACAGAATGGGCATATCTATTGAAATAGAAGACAGATTAGTAGTTGTCTATGATGAGGGGCTTTGGGAGACTGTGAATGATCATTCCACAACTGTGTGAATATACTAACAATAATAGAATGCTTTAAATTGGTAAATTTTATGGGATGCGAGTTATATTTCAGTAAAGATGCTAAACATAGGCAAAAGACCCACAAGAAAGAGCAAAAAAAAATATTTACAGAGAAAAACAAAGCCAAAGGACTGATAATGCTCAACCTCGAGCTTTACTATAAGGCTACAACAATCAAGGCAGTGTGGTATTGGTAAAAGAATAGGCAAATATAGGTCAATGGAAAAGGATAAAAATCCCAGAAATAGAACCATACGATATAGTCAACTAATCATTGGTGATGGAACAAAACCAATACTAAGGAGAAAAGATAGTCTTTCAACAAAAGGTTCTGGAAAACTAGCCATGCCCATCCCCCAAATAAAATCATCAATCAACTAATTAATCTAGACATATTTACTCCCTTCGCAAAAAATGAACTTAAAATGGTTCATAGATGCATTTGTATAACATTTATAGACAAAAAACACAGGAGAAATTGCAAATGTAGATCGCCTTGGATTTGATGATGACTTTTTAGGTACAAATGCATAATCCACGAAAGAAAGAATGGGTAAGTTGAACTTCATTTTGCTAAAAATTCTGCTGGGTAAAAAATAATGTCAAGAAAATGAAAAGGTAAGCCACAGACTTGGGGAGAATATTTACCAAAAAATCTGATGAGGGACTGTTATTCGGAATATACCAACAACTTTTAAAACTCAATGATAAGAAAACAAATGACTTTATTCCAAATGGGCAAAAGACCTAAAAAAGACACCTCACCAAAGAAGATATAAAAAGGACAAACAGATGTAGAAAAAGATGCTCAACATTATCTACCAATAGGAAATGTAAATTAAATCAACAATAAAATGCTATGGGAATGGTGAAAATCCAAAATATTGATAACATCAGACATTGGTGAGGGTGTTGAGGGAGCAACAGCAATTCTCACTCACAGATGGTGGGGATGCAAAGTGCTACAGCCACTTTGGAAGACACTCTGGCAGTTTCTTGCAAAACTAAACAAACATACTCTCATCATATAAGGGAACAATAATACTCCTGATGTCTACCCAATGGAGATAAAAATATGTCCACATAAGAAGCTGCACACATATGCTTATAGAAGCTTTATTCATTTATTCATAATTTCTCAAACTTAGACTCAATAAA
The DNA here is from genome assembly GCA_963574575.1 of Galagoides demidoff. Taxonomy (NCBI): domain Eukaryota; kingdom Metazoa; phylum Chordata; class Mammalia; order Primates; family Galagidae; genus Galagoides; species Galagoides demidoff. The sequence goes on from CAUYQV010064026.1 coordinate 5,955, forward strand.
GATGTCTCTCAGGAGGTGTATTATTTTTCTAAGTCTGCCATTACACAACACTGCAGACTGGGTGACTTAAACCACAAAATTTTATTTCTTCCTAATAGGCAGGGTAGAAATCCAAGATGGAGTGTCAGTAGTGTTTCAAGGCCTCTTTCTTTTGCTGGTCCACACATCTTCAGAGGGTCTTCCTCTGTGCACATCTGTGTCCTAATATCCTCTACTAATCACCATCATTTTGGATTAAGGATTTTCCTAATCACTTCATTTTAATATAATTATCTCTTTACCAATCCTATCTCTAAGTGCAATTACGTTTTGAGGTATTAGGGGTCAGAACTTCCACACATGAATCTGAGGAGAGGGGTTGCAATTCATCTTATTAAAGTAGACAGATTAACTGTGTTACATCTGGGTAATGAAAATGTTATTCAACACAGAAAATAAATAAATTAACCTACTCATGAAAAGATACAGAAGAGACTTAAATGGGCATAGTGAAAAAAAAATCTGAAAAATTTACATGCCAAATGATTTCAAATATACAACATTTTGGAAAATTACAGAAAGAGTAAAAAAAAAAATGGTTGCTAAGAGTTGGGAGGATGGAGGTCAAACAGAATTTTTAGGGTAGTGGAATTATGATAGTGAGTGTATGTTATGGTAAAGTTGTCAAAATTTTTAGAATGTACAACATCAAAAGTGAACCCTAATGCAAACTATGGATTTGCATTTGAGTGGTAACTAGGTCAATGCAGATTCATCAACTGTAACAAATGTACCACTCTGGTGGGGGAAATTGACAGTGGGGAGGCTGTACTTATGGGGCCAGAGGGCATGTAGGAGATCTCTGTGCTTTCCACTGTTTTTGTAAACCTAAAACTGTTCTAAAACATTAACCCATTTAAAAAATAGGGTCAATGCCCAATGCTGACAGGCATGCAGAGAAACTTGATCTCTTACACATTAGTGGTGGGAATGTAAAGTGATGTATTCATTCTACAAAACAGAAAAAGAAGAAGAATATGCACTAACCATAATGTCTCAACGGTCACACTCCTGGATATTTATGCTTAGTGCTGGGGTTTATTCTGTGTAGATGAGATGGCAATTGTGTGAATTATTTTGAGTTTTTTTTTTTTTTTTTTTAGACAGAGTCTCATTCTGTCCCTGTGGGTAGTATGCTGTAGAGTTATAGCTCATAGCAACCTCAAACTTCTGGGTTCAAGATATCCTTTGGCCTCAGGTTTCTGAGTAGCTGGGACTACAGGTGCCCTTCATAATGTCCAGCTAGTTTTTCCATTTTTAGTAGACATGAGTTTTTCATTCTTACTTAGGCTTGTCTTGAACTCCTGAGCTCAAGTGATTGACCCATCTTGGCATCCCAGAGTGCTGAGAATTTTTTTAATAAAAAGCCACTGTTGTCACAGTAATGACATCAAAGCATAATAAACCCACAGAGGGAATACATATTTATATTATCTTGATGTACTCTTAAAATTGATATTATTTCTTCTCATGGAGATATTTTTAAACATTTTTGTTTTCTTTCACTATTCCAACCCCTTTCTTAGAAAAATGACATGCTAGCTCAATGGCTCAGAGAGAAATAAGAAAATGTCTCACACTATGTTTCCATACTGAGTTCTTCCTATTTCAAATTCTCAACGATTCTGATGTTCTCAGAAATATGACATTTATATATTAGATCTCTGACAATTGTTATGACAGTCATTACATGGCCCCGTTTCTTAAACTCAGAGCAGTAAAAAGAAAAAAAAAAAAGAAGAAAGAACCAAAAAAAAGTAAGAAATTCTCTTTCCATGAAAGGTTTTGTTTCCATAAAATTTCCTGACATTAAATTGTTTCTTATCCTTTACATTTTCCAATCATGTGATTTTAGAGCATTCTTGTATATTATTACATGACTCAACTAATTTTCCCCAGTTGACATAGTTCATTAGTGGGATTTTTAAACTAGAAGTGTACATAAGAAGTTTTATCAAATACCTTCAAGTATTTCTCAAGTAAGAAAAAGAAGAGACAGAAGAACAGACTAGTTCTCCAGCTTTTCTAGAATGTTCTAGAATGTACTCCACCTCCTGAGAGTAAGTGCAGCATAAAGACAGAAGCTGCTCTGGCATAGGAAGGGGAGTTGTGACACTGCCTTTTCATTATGTTTTGTGCATAAAATAAATATGACTTTACTTAGTAACATTGTAAACCGCCCTTTCAAACTGATGAAGGGGTGCAAGGTAAGGATTGGAGTAAGAGCCCCAGAACTCTGGGAAGCAGGAGCGGGCTTAGCTAAAATGATGATGGTAATCAGCCCCTGTCCCTCATCGGCTTGATAATACTCATGGTTCCCTCTGTTTGCTCCTTTCCCCTGGAGTCAGGCAAGTTGTCTGGTTGTCCACACAGAACATCACCTGTTGGGAACCTAGGAGAAGTTTCTGAGATGTTTCTAGGTCCTGAATCCCAGTGAACAACCCACTCAGACCAAGGCCTGACTCAACTGGTCTCAGACTCCCCCTCACCCAAGGAACTACATTCCGGTAACTGACCCACCCAGACAGCAGCCCACATCAAAGGACTGATGCTTCTGCCCTGTGGAATCTGATTGCCTAATCTTTTGCCCACCAAATTGTCTTTAAAAACCCTCTCCCCCTGAAACCTGGGAGGCAGATTTGAGAAATTTCTCCCATTTCCCTTCTTAGCGCTTTGTGGAAGAAACTCATTCTCTGCTGTAAACTCTGCTGTCTCTGGAAATTGGCTTTCTCTTGGGCAGTGGGCTCTGAACCTGGTGAGGCAGCAACACCATGATAACCACAAGACCTTTAAGAAGACATGATCCATTTTAGTTACATGTTCAAGCTCTGCCAATGCCTATAGGAAGTTTACCACAACAAGATTAGCTCTGCGGGAAAACATTTCATCTTTCCATGGTCTTGTAGGCTGACATCCTTGTTTCTTTTATACATTTGCTGAATAGTTTATGTATTTTCAGAATTCGGAAGGTTTAAAATGATTGAAAGTTAAATAATGATATTAGAAGACTATTACTTTTAATCTTGCTGGGATATGAGATCTTCCCTGAATGCCCAGCTTGCTCTATGGTTCCATTTATGTCACCAAGAGGAAGACCTTTGTGTTAGTCATAGTTCTCTGGATGAATAGAAGCAACAAGGTGTGTGTGAGTGTTTGTATGTATGGAGATGCTTATGATTTTTTATTTACCATAAGAAATTGGCTCAGAAGTCCAGGCACAGGAGAGCAAATGGCATTGCTCTAGTCTGAGTCTGAAGGGGAAAATAAATGTCCCAAATCAAAAACCATCAGTCAAAGGGAAAGAATTCTTTCTCACTCTATTCCTCTTTTTTTTTTCCAAACCCAGCCCCCGCCACCTCCGGCATATGGGGCCAGCACCCTACCCTTTTGAGCCACAGGTGCCACCCTCACTCTATTCCTTTTTTATTCTATTTGGGCCTTTAAAGGATAGGATGAGGCTCACCACATGGGGGAGGGCAATTTGTTTGATTCTGTCTACTAATTCAAATGTTACTCTTAGCCAGTAACACCCTTTAGACATACCCAGAAATACTGTTTAACCAAATATTTGGGCACCTGTTTGACATAAAATTAACAACCATCTTATTCTCTAAGATGCACTTTTTTTTTTTTTTTTACTGCAAAAGAATGTGAAGAACATTATACAAAATAAGATGGAACAAAGTTATGCTGATTTATTGTTTAAAGATCTCCAGAATATTTTTTACTATTTTTTCACTGATTGTATACACCCAAGGCCATTATGAACTGTACTTTCTTGAGGAAGGAGGAAGGAACTCAGAGAGAAATCGTTGTGATCTTTATGATGTACAATTTACTTCTTTTTATCAAATTTCATTTTCCCAACACCACTGAATCAGATATCCATTTCTCCATTAACCCTCCACAGAAGTGGAGCCTCCGCAGATCACCATGGTACCCTACACCATCTACACAGTCTGGACAATCCACGGATAAGTATAGATGTATCAGACATTAATGGAAGCCATTTCTATGTTACATAATCAGAGTTACCAGTGGCTAACTTTCTTACTAATCAATCAGTGAAAAAATCGTATCGGATAAGAGAAAATGTCAAGAGTTATCCCTCTAACAAGAGTCAGTATGAAACTATCGCCTTCAAACAGCAAACTGGGTTTATGTCAACATTTATTTGTGTCGTTTATTCAATGTGCACTAATATTAAACACTGGCTAATTTTAGGGTCCTACAAAGTCTTGCTGGGAAATAGAAAGATGAATAAAATATTCTGTCTTAAAATTTAGCAGGATATAAATGCAGGAAAACAACCAGACAGGAGATTTAAACCTAAATAGCCGGATATCCATTCAACACGAAGAATGAGGTAATTGATAACAGGTTCAAGTAATTCTTGAAGGCGAGGCCGGAAACACTGAATAGATCTGAAAATGGTGATAGGGCTTTGGCCGTAGTTATTTGAACTAGGAAAATATATCTAGTCTCTGCCTGGGACTGAAAAAGCAAAGCGAACAATGAAGAAATAGGTCAATTACCACAAGTGGAATTTCAGAACAGAACTCGTATTTAGAAGAATTGGGGCACATCGTGTGAGAGACCAGACGCCGGGAATGAGGTCAGAGCCCATTCATCAGAAAACCAGCGCGAGGATTGGGGTCAGGTTAATGACAAGGGCAACCTGATAGTCAAAAGTGATGTCAAGTTTAAAGGATCTTAGGTGGTATCCATTTCAGTTCAGATTTGGTCTTGTGTGCTGAGTGCCCTGCTGAAGCGTCTGTGGAGGGATAACCAGGATCAACACAGCACAGGTCTTAGAGAAGGCAGGTCCCCAGTTTTGCGAAGTTTCTGTCACAGTCTTCCTCAGTGGGAGAAGACGAGCCCAGACTTTGTAATCACAGCAGCGAGGACCAACACTTTATATTATTAAACGTGTGATCATCTCTGAGTCCTCTGAGCTTCTCATCATTAGTTTATCTTGATGTGTTTCGTGGCACCTTGGTTGCTCTGATGGTCTTTGTATTTTATTTATTTATTTATTTTTGTTACATATACATGTGTTGATTAGGTTTCCACTTCTGCCTTCACAGAATCAAAAAGGCCAACTTGAATGACAATGACAGTGTTGAACATGAGGATCGAGAACAAAAACCTCATAAAGAACGAACGAAGATAAATACCTTCAGAAAAGAAATCAGACGATTGCTGCAACGAAATATTAAGCAATAATAATGATAATAATGCAAAGAAAGTAACATTCGCATTGTCAGATAGGAGTATGTCTATTATAGAATGCTTTGATCAGTTAACTTCTTCTGGTGGTCTTAATTTCACTTTTCTCATTGTGGGTAGGACATCTCAACATACTCATGGACTCTGGAAATAGCTATGTGACGTGATTTGATCAATGG
>CAUYQV010064029.1:0-12314 GCA_963574575.1 Galagoides demidoff
GAACAGCAACAGCTTTTGGTTGTCTTTTTGGGGTCGCAGCTCGCCTCAGGAAGGTTGAAGTGTGCTCCTCAATCTTCTCTCTTGGCTCTGCTCCAAACCATCAGCTAAGTAGCTAAACTTCTGTCCTTTCAGCCTCCTTCTGGTCGGGAGCTTCTGTACAAAGCTGGCTGCAGTCCGCCATCTTCAGAATTAATTTTTAATAAAATTACACACATACCTAAGTATTTAGAAAGAGAAATTCATTTAAAAGGGACAAGATGGTGCTGAGCATGGTAGTTCATCTATAATCCTAGCACTCTGGGAGGCTGAGACAGGTGGAGTGCCTGAGTTTAAGAGTTTGAGACCAGCTTGAGCAAGATCTCTACTAAAAGTAGAAAAACTGCTGGGACAATGGGGACCGAAGACCCCATTCTTGGCAAAGGAAAGTACCCCCAGAAAAAGAGAAAACTAGAAAGTAAGCTGAGTGAGTTGAAACAAAGAAAAGTCAACTAGTTTACATTTAAGCTAGCCATTGCTAGCAAGCTTCTTGCCTTTTTTGAAATTCTAGCCTGTTGGGGATACAGCTCCTTGATGAGTCTGTGAGCACTCTCTGGATAGTAATGGCCGTAGAAGAGATTATAGCGAGTCCTAGAAAAGATACACTTTATAGGGCAAATCAGATAGCCATTGTGGAGGTTTGTATTTGCTTGGGGCAGAGACCAAGGGAGTAGCAGGAGCTCTGAGATATGGGCAGAAGAGTTTATATCCCTTATTGCAGAGGAAGATCCTCTGTGATGGTGATGGGAGGAAAATGCCTCCCTCCCACCCATTCCTCAGAGGAGATTAATGCTGGTGGCATTTTACTCCACAGAGAACTAGGAGTTAACACTCCCTAGAAATCTATATGCGTGACCTCAAGCAGGGGGTTCTCCAAATACAAGGCTCAGATTTCAGATTTCTGAAGGCTACCTCTAAGGTTAACAATAATAACAATAGGAGCTGATATGATCAATCTGAGAAAGCTGACATCTTTGTTCCCTCCCTCATCTTACCCTCTGGGCAAATAGACTTCAATAAAATCAGAGTGGAGCTAACACTCTCGGCCATTGCTGGAATCCCACAGCCTGCAGTGGACCCCCGAGCTCCTACTTTTAAATCTACTCTATGTCTCTTGTCTTTCTTTACCTTCACTTCTAACCCCATATTTCTTCAGTCAATCTCTGCCAGTTTCCACAGGTCTCAGTGGATACTGCTCTGGGGGCAGGACCCCAACCAAAACTAGCTGGATTTGTGGCAGGCACCTGTAGTCCCAGCTACTTGGGACTTTGAGGCAAGGGGATCCTTTGAGCCGAAGAGTTTGGAGTTCTTGTGAGCTGTGAAGCCATGGCCTCTCTATTCAGGCGAAAGTGAGAGTCTGTCTTGAAAAAAAGAATGAAAGAAAAAAATGAACAAGATGACAGAAATTGAGGCAGAACTTTTAGAACATGAGCTGGAAGTTTACAACCTGGGCCTGTATGTTAGAAAGAATATAGGACATTAATATCATACCATATATGAATTGTACCAACACAACTGTAGCATACCAATTCTGAACTGTACAGCTTATTCTAAATAAAATTTCAATTTGCAAATCTGGAAAATGCTCAAAAAAATGAGCATTAACTCTTACAAAGAACTTATTATGTGTCAAACATTTCTAAACACTTTATTTTTACTTTTATTCTTTTACTTAGATATTATTGGTTTTTCATTTTCTAAGTGAGGAAACCAAGGCATACAAAGGTAGTAATTTGTTTAAAATTATACCATGATAGCCAGAATTTCTTTGTGTCTGGTCCTTAATCTCAAGGTTTGAAAAATGACACTACAGGCCATATGACTAAGCAAAAGCATAGGATTTACTGTTATAAGAGTAAATTCAGATAAGAGTTGGTGCCTGTGCCTCAAAAGAGTAGGGCACTGTCCCCATATGCCAGAGGTGGTGGGTTAAAACCCAGCCCTGGCCAAAAACTGCAAAAAAAAGAAAGAAAGAAAAAAGAAATAGATAAAGGAAAGAAGGGGAACAGAACTTCTAGCAATGGGGGCGGGGGGGAAGCTAGTGGACCCAAGTGGGAAGCCTGTGTGGGCCATCTGTCTAGCGGTTTGTATACTGCTTTTCCTATGCTGTGGGCAGGGTATTTGGGGACTCTCTGCCCAGAACATGTTACAACTGGCTGGGAGTCTGCAAACAGAAAACAATCCTAAAATTAGTAAAGGAATGTGGTCCATGCAGTGCTTGCACCAGGCAAGGCATTAGTGTGTGTGCTTTCTACAGCAGGGGGAACCTGCCACCATGAGATACCCATCAGGCTGCTTTGTTAGTGACCTTGGTTGGGCCCAGAGAATGAGGCCTGGAAAGGGCTTGTTTGTACCTAAGATGTGATGATTTCTGAGTTTATCCAAGCATAGAAAATGGGGGTCCTGTCCAGCCCTGAATGACAAAGCAGATTGAACACCAAGAAGTCTAGCTCTAGAGTTTGTGCTTTTAATCATTTCTCTCTCTCTCTCTCAAGTTTAGGAAATGAAACAATTAATTGAGCTATAAAGAATTGCTGCACATTTTTAAATGATTGATAATGAATCATTCTATACAGTTGCAAACTATTTTCTAGCAGCAATCAGATGCTTAGCAGGCCTATTATATCCATAGGCTGAATGGATTCTGTGATAAATGAATCAGTATTTTGTTGGTTATATATAGCAAAGAAAAAAACAAAAGAAACTAATGGGAGAGGAATGGCAGTGGTATCGTTGGTTAGTATTAAACAGATTGCATAGGAAAGGAGATGTAGACAGGACCACAATAATAGTTTTGAAGAAGATTTTGGTCAGTGTACTCAAAGCCTCACTAGAGTAGGAACTGAATGTAATGGCAAATGTAAGAAGAAAGAATAACAGAGATTAGGATCTTAAGCATGGCAAATTATGCAAAAATTCACACTGTGGTCATGTTTTGGAAGCTATGGTGTTGAAAAGGAAGTAAAAGAAGTATAAGGTAATATTTTGGAATCAGTATACTAACAAAGAGTGAATTTTCTATTATATGAAAGTCTCAAAGACATTTATCAAGCATCTCTTCAATTTTGTTTTGCACAGCAGAACACATCTATTTGTTCTGGCCCCCAAATCATTTTAAAAGAATGTATTTTTTAATAATTTAATTTGTTAGTATGTTTGGCTAAGAGTAAGAAAATATTAAAATCAGATTCATGCATAACATGTGCATTTATTTCAGTTAGTATGTCTGGAGATAGCTAGTTCCAAGTGCTCCTCAACTTTCTATCCATAACATTTTAATACTATCTCTTTTTGGTCATATAACTGCACTGGCAGCACATAGTTAAGATTGATTACTTTTTAATTATTTCTTTTACTAATTTTATGTGATGCTGATTAAAATGCCAACTAAAGATGAAACCTATGTGTATACAAGTCATCTTCATCTCATACTCTATAGTTTTATTAGTACTTACTATAATTAAATGGTTACTTTGCTTTTAAGGCTAATATAATATTGGCTGATAATTAGTCTTGTTTATCAAGTTAAAGAAAAATACAGCTCTGTATTAGGGCCAAAAAGAAGGTGAAATGGAAGAGTGGTTATAATTATAAAATTTTAGAACAAAAAGACATTATTTCAATCAAACAGTAAAAGTTATAATAAAAAAATAAGGGTGTATCTAGGTACCTATGCCTTTTGGCAAGCATGGTAGCAGTTAAATCAAATGTAGTATCAATTATCTCAAATGAAAATAAAGGACATACATTTACCTTCTTCTAAAATATTGCAATCATTTTTATATAATTCTAATTTAAAAACAAGATAAAAATGTATTATTTATCAAACATGCAAATTACATTATTTGCATTGAAGATTAATCCTATTTATTCTTTTTCAACTTCTTATGATACATTTTAAATAAAAAAATTAATAAGCAGTTAACAGTAACATCTTTTGGTCTATATAGCTTTGAGTTGTAAAATTAGAATGTAGTTAAAGGCTCTCTGCTACATAATGACCTTTTTAATAATCCAGCCTGAACTATAGACACTTAGGCAAGCAGAATAAATGTGTTGTTAACATCTTAATCAACAGAATAAAAAATTTTCTCTGATATCTGGAGCAAGGCAAAGATGTCCACTCTCATCACTTTGATTCAACATAATAATAGAAGTTCTAATGATCGGGAAAGAAAAAGAAATAAAAATCATCTACCTCAGAAGTAAAAGAGTGACATTTCCTTGTTTGCAGAAGGTATGATCCATAAAGGTAGAAAACACTAAAGATATTACCAAAACATCTTATATAAATTCAGGGAAGTTGTGGGGTGCAAAATCAATATTTTCCTATGCCCCAAACTCTCACACTCCCTATATCTTCTTGGAGACAACAACATGTTTTTTCCACTGTGGCCCCACTAAAAGGTGTTCTGGAGGGGACCATCTCATTTGATATTTTCTGATGAGTTATCACATCTTCACATTCATCATCCATCCCTGGGCACCCTCATACTGTTAGATTTTTACCACCTCTAACCATGAACTAAAGTAGTAAGAATGATAACTATTGTAAGAGTGACATGATGTCAAATAATGCCAGAATATTGTGTCATTACATATTTCTACACATATACCATAATTATAAAACCATCAAAAGAGAACAAAAAAAAATCTGTATTTCTCACTCATGGTCTTTATGATAATTTGGATTGTTAGGGGAAGAAAGAAATCCTTAGCATGTCAAATATTTACAGAAAAAAATGGAGAACGTAAAAACACTAATCCTAGTCATTTTGCATACGCATGAAATACTTTATTTTACATGAAGTGACTCTAAAAGGTAGAATATAAAATAATGGACAGTATTTGCAGCACTTATAAAGGAAAAAGTAGCATGGTTTGAAAATGCCAATATTAGATGATGATGTTGGAGAAAAAAATAATCCAGGAAGAGAAACTTTCTATAGTAGAAACTGTATTGGTACATACCAATAACTTAATATCATTCATGAATATGTTAGAGTAGGAGAGAAGACATGTCTGAGACCCTATGAAGGTGCTTGAATTATGGATACAGATATTAAAGTAAGCAGTTCTCAAGCAGAAGTTACCTAGGAGGACTGCCAAGCACAGGCAAGTACTGGTCTTCACGAGCTTATATAAGGTCTCTTAGATGAACTTTGGACAATTACAATATCATTTACATTGTGGTTTTAAAATTCCTCTGCCTTTGACATTTCTCCCTGACAGTTCTAAGACAACCATTTAAAGTGTAAAAATGAAGAGAACCAAATTTTAGGAATTACTATACAAATTTTTAGTAAAAGCCAACCCTTTTATCCTGAATATTCCTCTCTTCAATTAGTAAGCCTCCAAAAGATTTAAGATCACCTCTCCAGGGCAGCCGCTCTTTTCCAGCCCACCCACATGAGAGTGTTCCTTCATCTTCAACAAAGCTTTCACTTGCTTGGCTTACATACTATGTTCTGAAATTATTTTCTGTGGTAAACACCAAGAACTAGGAAAAACCACTTGGAGACCTATGACAGAATTTTTTTTTAATAGGTAGTGTATCTTCAAACTATAAAATGGATAAAGCACTGAAGGAAAAAGAAAAAAAATGGGCAGCGCCTGTGGCTCAGTGAGTAGGGCAATGGCCCCATATACCGAGGGTGGCCAGTTCAAATCTGGCCGCAGCTAACTGCAACCAAAAAATAGCTGGGCGTTGTGGTGGGCCCCTATAATCCCAGCTACTTGGGAGGCTGAGGTAAGAGAATTGCTTAAGCCTAGGCGTTGGAGGTTGCTGTGAGCTGTAGGACTCCACGGTACTCTACCAAGAGCAACAAAGTGAGACTCTGTCTCTACAAAAAAAAAAAAAAAAGCAAAACCACACCATACTAGTTGGAGTCTTTGACTCCTTTTGGTCTCCTCTTGTGAGGAATCCTGAAAGTTTTCACTAAAACTTTGACTTCAAACATTTTTAGTACCCTAAAAATAAACGAATCCCCTAGTTCCCATTAGAGAACAGTCCTTTGAGTAATATATGGCTCTTCCCATCTTGGGCCCATAGTTCTATTTTCATTATATGGGGTATTATTTCACTCTCTTTTCAAATGTTATCTCCATTAGGACATTGCAAAGTTGCCCTCCCATGAATAATAGTAAGCAGTCCTCTCTACTGGGTGGAGCTGAGTAGCATCTACTTTGATTTTAAAATCCTCATAATTCTGTTTGTTTTTCTATTAATTTTCTGTCATTTTTAAAATGTATATGCGTTTTATCTTCTCTTTTGGCAACTCTGTCTTTGCGTTTATAGTTAACACCTTGAGCATTTAGCAGCCCTGGTTTTATTTTGCCACCTCTCAGTTGGCCTGGTGAGTTGTAGTAATAAGTAGGTCAATCGGGATCCATTTAAAAACGGCTATTTGGTTAAATAGTTAATTACAAAATTACCCCTCTGAATAATTGTTGCACCAAAATCCAGGGGAAAAATATATTTCCTTTTCATATCTAGTCAAATTATTTTTTGCAGACATTGATTAATTCAAGGAAAATGTCTGCCATCCTTTTATTAATGTCCCTGTATGTAGCGTTCTCAAGAGAAGAGAATGAGAAGGCTCAAAAAGAGCAGTGGCACTAGGAGGATGTGGCTCTGGTTTTGAAGTCTTGCTGATTAAAAGAAGAACATTCAACACTGAGAGGTTAGCTTTTCCTAAGTATTTGGGTAATAATTTCTAGAATTAAGATCCCTCCCGTTTTCATACTTTATATATATATATATATATATATTTTTTTTTTTTTAAATTTGTTGCTGTTGTTTTTATTTTATATATAGTTGGTTCAGAACTGTCAGGGTGATTTCAAAGGTGGAAAAATTTTTAAAATCACGATATAAGTGGTATCATAATTAGCTGAAGTTCATGTGGTAGAAATTGCTGATAAGCCTGCTGAAGCCAGTTCTTGCCCTGAAACAGCTTCTCTAGTGAGCTTCTGCTTACGGTTGTTTACTTTAACACCTGCACCTACTCTGCAAGCCCCTGCATCCACTCTTACCCCTGTCTTGCAGTCTATCACAGTGGTTTTCAACCAGTGTGCCGTGAGAGGACTTTAGGTGTGTTGCAACAATTTTTAAAGATCATTAATTAAATTATTTTCAAAAGAAGTTCAAAGGACTATAAATATATTCTTTTTTTTAAACTCTTTTTTTGATCAACATCATTTAAGTGTTCTGTGGAAGTTTAACTATAGCTTTAAGTGTGCTGTGAGATAAAAAAAAAAAGGTTAGAAAATACTGCTCTAATCCAACTATCAGGAAAATACTAGTTTTTTCCTAATAATATTTAAATAGGTGGGGATGGACTTATTTTTTGTTATATTGTTAATGACAAAGTAGCACTCTATTTACATGGCATCAAGTTTCAGAAGATGAAAAACCTCTGTACTATTAATCCACCACTTAGGACACTTAAATCTAGCCAATAATATCCTTAACATTTTTCACTAATTTACATTCAGGAATGTTTATGGGAGTCCTACAGGAATGGAAAACCTCCTCCTTTTTTTAAATATCAGCCATGTTTAATATGATATGATAATATAGATCAAAGAGCTTTAACTTTATCATATGGTATTTAATCCCAAGTTACAGTTCCTTTGTTTAATCTTCCAGCAAATTTTGTTGGCATCTTAGGAAAACCTAATTGATTTCTACCTTGAATCAATTTCTAACAAGTGAAGTATTTACATAGCTACTATATGAGTACCTAGCTAGAGTACCATTGTCAATATCTGACATGTACTTGAGAACACGCTGAAAGATTCATATTAAAAATGGAACATATTGCTTTTCTGTTTTTCATTCTTCCCAAAATTATTAGACTGAATCAGTGCCCACCTGTGCAGAGAGATCCTGACTACTATATCAAGTATCACATTCTGTGTCAGAAACCATGTTTCTATCAAAGAGTTGCAGAAAATATCATTTTAAACTAAAACATGAAGGAATTGCTTATTGACATTGAAAAAACTTGTGAATTTTTGGACTGAGAAATTAAGGTCTTTGGCCATATAAATGGTAAATCATTTGTTTTAGCTAAAACTATTATCTCTTATCAGGCAAAGAAATACTATGCTTCCTATTTTATCTCTATGGAGAGATTTAGCTATCAATAATAGAAATATGTCTTTCATTTAGTCATATGGCTAAGTGAATTATTATTTTTGAATTATGCTAATGAGATAAGAAGACAGGAGGAAATCATTTAAAAAGGTACAAACATGGTCCCCATTTCCAAACTGAACAAGAGATCAGAAGCAGGTATGCACAGGATTTGGAATAACTTAAAGAACAGGCAAATTATTTTATTTATTATGTAGGCCACATAAAATGACTTGGGATGAGTTACATCATACTGTATGAAAATGTAAATTCAATCACAAATGAAAGGCATTGGCTGTCAAAATCCTGCAAAGAAAATATCTACAAAAAGATTAAAATTTAACCATAGGTTTTATAGGCGTGAGAGTAGTAAATTTATTTTCCATTACTTGTCATCAAATGGAAAAGGGTGGCTTAGATTTAGCATCAAAGCCCATTATTTGCTGATAAGCCATTATCCATACATGTTATTTCATGTTTTTCTCATTCACTTAAATGGACCTTACAGTTTCATTTTCCAATTGTGTATTCACTACCCTTATGTGTCCACAATTCCTTGGAGTATTTGGGTTGAGGGAGCTTATATCTGGGATGTGATTTTATTTTTCTGGCCACCTGATAAGTTTCGGTCTCTTCTAATGTTTCGGCTTGGTCTAGTTCCTGCTCTGGCACTCTGTAATGTTTATGGCATTTCAATTGACTGATGTCAGTTAGAAAAATACAAGCTGGATCAAATTATTCTTCTTAAAATAACTCAGTCGTTAATTTCACTTTAATATTTTCACCTCCTCTTCACACACGTGTATAATCTTTCTGCTTATAGACCATTTACACTGAGCTTCCCAGACTGTAAAACATGACTGGTTATTTGACCAGTTCTTAAAAGCATTCCATTGGGATTATTTACCAAGCCATTTTCAGCACTCATTTAGAAAATAGGCAGAGAAAAACTCATTTGGAATAAATTTCAATTATTGTAGAGTAGTCCACAGTCCAAATATTCTTAAACTCTGAAATACTCAGCATCATTAAATTTACCTCTTTCTGCAGCTAAACATCATGGAGTTATCTGCTGAGTCATTAGAGTACTGAAAAAAAAAAAAGATGAAATGTTGATGTGCTCTCAAAGTTTCCTGTAATGAAAGCTGATTTTTAAACTTTGTGTGTAATTTGTTTCTGATGATATACATAAGCTTAAGGCCCCTATATGGCCTTTAGAGTTTGCTCAGTAATGCACTTCAGAATTTACTACCAACTTGATAGCATTTTTAATTTAGTGAAGCAAAGCGGTAATGTAATAGTGTCCCTTAAGAAAAAAACAGTATCATTATTTTGTGAGTTTTAAATTCCACTAATGAAATCAATTCCAGTTTATGTTCCTTTTGTTATAATACAGAACTTTCTTTAAAGCACGGATGCCCAACTGCCTGTAATAATGGTATTGCATGCTTTCATTGACAAGTAGGCTAATGGGATTGATAATCCTGAGATAAAAAAATCTCATATTTGAGGGGCAGTATGTGAGTAACAGTATTTTCTTTGAATATAAAAACCATTATGAAATAGAATCTTCCTTTTCTCTATTGAGGAATTCAGGAAAACCTTATCTTTCATGGTAGATAGAGCTAGTATTACTGAACACGAGGGTAACAGGCATAGCTGTGTTTATGCATCCCTTCATTCACTTTTTTTAGAGATGCTGCAGCTGTTTTTGATGAGTTGTTGGTGTTTAATCTGAAAAGAAAATACAGTCTAATGTTTCCATGTTTAAAAGCACCATAAACTGTGTTGAACATGAATAAAAGTTACTAATTCAGTCATTTGCAATATGCTTGGACACCAGGCATAGAGATATAATGAGGGCACTGGTGCCATTGGAGCAAATCATTTATTGATATTAAGGACATTTCTCATTACCTGGTCTATAATAAAATGTCCAAATTATGTAGCTAGGAAAATTATGTCTCCAAATTTACCTAAGAGGCAAAGCATAAGGTAGAAGATTCTGGCTTTTTACCTTCTGGCACACAAAATGTGGTTAAAAGTATTTTATTTCCCTCATAACATGTTGCCCATACAAATTGGCAGATTGAAACCAGATCTTTTGTGCAAAACTGCCAAAGAAGGAAATCTGTGTTCCAGTCACCTGTTTCTTACCTAAGTAGTGATGAGAGTCCCCAGCTACGTGACCTTTGCTTACTGCTGGAAACTTGTCCTCTTGCTGCTTAGAATGGCTTCAAGAGGAATGCACAAGACTTTTCTCTCTTAGGGCTCACCTACTTCTTTCAGGTCTTTCAGGTAAAGATTGATGAAAATCAATTTAGAATTTTTTTTTTTTTCATTTTAAAGCAAGATGCATATAGAAGCTCTAAACCACAGTAGCCAACGTTTTGGCTTCTCTGGGCCACAATGGAAGAAGAGTTATCTTAGTCCACACATGAAGTACATATACTGATGAGGGAGGAAAAAGTCCATGCACAATTTATTGTTTATAATACCTTTTTGATACAGTATATTTAACATAGAGGTTTTTGACACATTTACTTTTGTTTAGGGAAGTAAATGCTGTCAGAGAATTACTTCTGAGCCCAGAACACTTGAAATATCTTCTAATTTAATGAATAGTTCTTCAGTGCTCTAAAATTATTATTTTCTGCTCAGTTAAGCTCCCATGCTCAAGTGTGCATTCAGATGCTGACTTTACATTTCACCATCCAATTTTCTCCCTTTTTCAGAAAAGTTGCTGTCAGCTTCTTCTGGAACTTACAAGAAGGCTGCTCACAGGATGGAGCAGAGCAAGGAACACAAACTGGGCTCTAAAGCAAGTTCTTTTGGGAAGTTAGGTCCCCAAGTTTTTGAAATCAGGTAGGAATAAAACATACACTTCTTATATTAAAGGAAATTAAATGTGTTCTCTTGCATCACAAAGCTAAAAGAACGAGCAAAACACACAACTCCATTTAATAAAAGCAATAGGAAAATGGATCAGCATATTGTATTTGTTTCTGGTTTTCTTTGCTAGTTGCTCTCTCTGCATATGACTATTTCAACTTTGTTCGGCCTTCATGGACTAAGTTGAAGGACATGCATAGGCGAGTGTCAAATTCCTACTCTATCCTTTATTCTCTTTGCGACTTAAGGATAATTTTGAACTTGGGTATGTATATTTTAGCCTTATTTTTCTCTTCTGTAATACAAGAATAATAACTCTAGTTTCCATCTTGGAGTTACGGGAGTTTTCAGTGAAATATTAATGTATATTATTTGGCTGAGTAAGCTCAATAAATGTTATTAAAGTGATTATTATAAACTGTAAAGATTAATAGTGATACTACTATTCTAAATTTATTGTAAAACATGCATCACTTTAATGAATTTATAAAACAGATGTTAAGTTTAGGTTATACTTGTTTAAATATATTCTTATAGTTTCAATGAGTAGTATTAATCCACATGTTAATTAAATATCCTGGTTATCTAATATATATGTATATATACATTAGAATAACACAACTTAATATTTATATACATAAAATACAAGAATGAAATACATTATGATATTAATAAGACAATTTTTCTATAGTAAAGATAGATATTATTTATATTTTATCTTTTTGGAGTACTTCCTTAATTTGCTTTCATAATAAAAATAAATATTTTTACTTAAAGTAAACATAAAAAAGAAGTTTCTGGAAGGTTTTTTTCACTTTTCTGTCTTTCTGTATGTATTTCTGAATATCATGATCTTACAGAAATGTTATATAAGATAATTCCGTTTTAAAAAAGAAATATAGTTCATTGTTCTCAGATTCAGGTGGCTATTAAGCAAGTTGTATAAAATAAGTCATTCGTAATTTCATGGGGTCTTTAAATTTTGCTGGAAGCAGATTTTAGAAAGTCAAAAGAACAAAACTCAGGTAATGAGACATCTATTTAGAGCTATCACAGTTTAAACTCCAGGTTCAGAATAAATTGCTTAAGAATTGGTAGACAAGACAAAGACATGAATATCAAGGGTAAATAAGCAAGTATTATTCACAGACTTTCTCTAGAATACTGTTTCACTTCTTTAAAAGTTATTTGCATAGAGGCAGTTGTACATTGTATACCTTTATTCCCATTAGTTTTGCACCATGCC
>CAUYQV010064030.1:0-53033 GCA_963574575.1 Galagoides demidoff
TGTGGTCCCAGCTACTTGGGAGGCGGAGGCAGGAGACTCGCTTGAGCCCAGGAGTTGGAGGTTGCTATGAGCTGTGATGCCATGGCACTCTACCCAGGGGATAGCTTGAGGCTCCGTCTCAAAAAAAAAAAAAAAAAAAGAAGAAAGAAAATAAATGTGTTTTTGTTTTTGCGCTTTTTGTGTGGTGATTTGTCTTATAATTCGTATTATTTCCTTGTGTCTTCTTAAGTTAGAATAATGGTACTCCATGCCATACACTATCTATGGAATACATGCTATTTCAGGTTAAAAAGGGTTTGGGGGGAAAAGTACGATTGTCTTCTACCCCTTCTCTGAAGTGTCTAAGCCACAGTTTTGGCGTGGTGGCACTTGTTCTCTCCTGCTATTTTTTTTGTTCTGCCTTCGTGTCGTGATTCTCTGTCTCTGGGAGGAAGAGAGATGCTAATTTCTTTACAAATACCTTGCTTTCTCACATCCTGCTAATGTTTTCAACCGAAAGGGGAGAAAACGTCTGGATGATTCTCCATTAGAAGTGTGCTATTAAAATTGTCAAATTCTTGAAATACGTGGTTGAAAAACCATCATTTTTTCCCCACTGTGTGTTACCCTAAACTATAGGCCTGTCACCAGGCTGTGTTCTAGCATTCGGGTACAGAAAAACTGTGGGAAGATCCAAGTGGCACTTAAATTACATTCTCCCTTTGATTTTGAAGACAGTTCATGCCAGTTAGCAGAATTCCAATGCCGTTGGCTCCATAGAAGAGGGGGCTGTCCCTTTTGGGAGCGTCACTGCTGCAGGGACTGAGGACAAGAAATGAAGCCCTCAAAACAGTGGGCTTGGCTTTTCTGTCCTGATCACAATGGAATTAAAAGGACAGTGAGACTATGGGCTCCTCTGTGCCCTGCAATGATCTTCCCGGCTTCACATCTGTCGCGGTGGCTGGGTGTATCAGGCGGGGCATGTGTTTCCAGCCCACCATTGGGAACCACTAACATTTCCATGAAAAACTGATTCTTAAAAGGAGGCCAGGATAGAGAGAAGAAATAGCATTTCATGTAGGAAAATTGCTTTCCCTCTGATGGCTTCTAGAGGAAATCAGCTCTGTGCATAAGTCAAAATATTTTTTTTTTCCCTGACTGCTTAGCATGTTCCACTATTTCCATCTGGGACCCGAAAGCACAGCTGTGTTCTTCTCGTCTCACACCTCACCTTGAGGAGGAAAATCCTCCATGGGGACTGTAGCCACGGACTGCCTGAGATCTATAGGGAAGGACGGCACTGTGTTTGAAATTGCTCAGGTAAATTGATTCTACAAAAATTACGGAGATCTGGCTTAATAGCCTTGAATAAGAGGGGATTCCTGATGTTTCTCGGCCGACCCCGCTCTCCACCTGCAAAGTGGGGTGTGCTCACGTGGTATAGACCGAGTCTAAGTCTAGCCTGTGACGAGTTCTGTTTTTGAAACTGAACTGCCTGGCTTGGTTGCCTGCCTTAGCAATGCCTGAAGGCATTCTTTCTTAAAGATTAAAATGAGAAGTAAGAATTAACACAACAGTACCTTACCTAAGGAGCTAGCACTTAAAAAATTGAACATTTTCTGCGAAATTGCAAGCCACTTGGTAAATAGTTAATCATACATTTAGAGCATGATTTATAGAGAGAATGGCATTCATTTCCAATCCATACTCAGGAGGGAACTGTAACATGTTTAGCCAGGTGTGGCCGAGAGAATTCCCTTGGTGTTGCTTTTCTCCTGTTCTCTGCTTATAAGAATAACAGCTCAGATTTATTGAGTGGTTACTATGTACACACACTACTTAAAGGGTTGACGTGCAGCAAGTATGAAGTGATTATAGTCATCAAGACAGAGGATTCAGGTCACCCACCAAGGCATGTGAGTCCCAATGACACCCAGCTTAGATTCACACCCGGCCCCACACCTTGAATCCTCTCCTCTCTGTCTTAGCTGCTGCTGCTGAGTCTCTTCCATCAGACCGTGAACACCAAGGTCATGTTTTCTTCATCTGTGCATACATTAAGCACTTTCCTCTTGGTAGGTCTTAATAATTATGGTTTAAATATTGATTGAATCGGTCCCACATGGTCTACTTCTCCCCAACATGGTTTGACTTATCATTCCCTTGTATCAAGGCTTTTATGCTCACTCAAATGAATTTGTAATTTCTTTATCTGGAAGCACACACAGATTAGACTCTAGCATTGCATTTTCTATAAATTGTTATTTCTATTAAATGCTGCAGCAATCCATGAAATCTTAGAACTTCACGATGATGGAGTTCTTGGGCCTCTCAGAAATCACCTACTCATGTCTTTGTGAAGGGCTGCCCTTGGCGGTAGCAGTGAGGGGTCAGGGGGACATACCTCTCTCTAGCACCACCTGGGTACAACTCTCTAAAAATTTTCCTGTGGTGACTTCATGGATTATATTCCCAAACATCTTTCATTTGTGAAAGCAATCTTCTTGCAAACAATTGCCCAGCACTGTGCTAGATGGGGGGGATTCAAAGATGGATTGGCCATGGTTCTTGCCTGCAAGTGCCTTGCCGATGAGATACGCTAGATGGGGTTCAGTTGGCATCTGGGTTCTGGTGAGTCAATGGCTCCCGTCTTCAGTGGATCCTATTCATTAAAATCATGGAACATTTACTGAATGGTCATTGAGCACACATGTTTCCTAACAGAGACTTTAGTCACTGTGTCTAATCAAAGAAGACAAGTTCCATGGCTCTTCCTGCTCTGAGCCCTTTCTCCCTTCTAGATAAAGAAGAGCTTTTATCAAATGGTCAATAATAGAAGGACTATACAACTAGCCAGTGGATCAAATGTGAAAGGGCAACTTTTATTTGTGTTATCAAGCTTTATGTAGCAGGTTTTTCATACAGATTTCCCTGCCTGCCATGTGATTTCTCAGGGGTTTCCTCTTTCTGTCTCTCCTCCCAGCTCACCATCATCTTACACAGACACACACAGATATTGGGGTTATAATAATTTGGGCAATTTGAGGATCCATCCTTTCTTGTTCCATCCTCAGTCATTCCCCCAAGTATATTTAATACTGAAGTGAGTGCTATTCGTGATTCATGTTCCATCAGGTAAAGAAGAATTTGGCCAGCAGGAGCTTTCCTGTCCAACTCAGGATAATTCCTCTGTTTATTTGGAAATGACATTAATAGCTTGCTGTTGTGTCCAAGTGCAGACAGAATCTCCATCTGCTGGAAGCCCTGGTTTTCATCTTTAGCCTAATTTCGGAGGTCAACTTACATCTGTAATCTCTCTGCTACTACGGTACATAGTGAGTTCCATATTGAAGGCAGGGAAACATTTGCATGAGAGCCTTTGAATGTCTTTATTTTGTCTTGCTCCTTCTGGCCAAAGTATACTTTGGCTTCCAAGAATATAATCTCAATTTGGAGTCCTACTGGCTCTGCAATCTTCCTAGAGTGTGGCTAAGGCAGTGTCACAGTTAATGACCTCCAGAATGCCATCTTTGTGATTCTGGCATCTCAGAGCAAACCAGGTGCAGCTCCCCAGAGGACTATGGCCATTGCCCTCAGGGAGATAGGAGCAGCATGGAGCAGCCATGGAGAGTCCTAGCAGTGACGTGCCACTCTCTGGTCGTGGGTGCTTTCCCAATGCTTAGAACTGAAGCGAAGGCACAAATCTTAAGAACATATAGACAAAACGGTGTAAGCAATAAGTTCTCTGGCAACAACAACAAAAAAGTAAATGAAAACACAACTTTGTGCTTCACTTAATGTGGGGGTTTAATTAAATTTATCCTGTCTCTCGACTCCATGGGCATTCCATTACTCAATTAAGATAATGTGAAGCTGTTTCTTCTGGGAGAGGAAGACTGCTGGACATCAGGAAAGCTGGTGTTCAGCAGGACATCTTATCATGAATTCCAAAAGGTCTGAAACAACAAAAACTCTAAACAACAACAACAACAGTAAAAACCCAAACCCATACAAACCAAAACCAACCAAAAAAGAACCCCACAGCTAACGTGTACTTTAGAAGTTTGTTGAGAAAGGTTGTGTGAATTATTGGAGCTCATAAGAAGGGGTAAAACCAGGTTTGGAGTCCAGGTTTTCTACTGAAGAATTTCATATCCTTTCCATTGCCTCATTTATATGCCGAAAGCACCTGTATAATGTATGCGGCCGATCTAAAAGCTGTGGTCCTGCAAAGACTAGACGCCCTGGTGAGGACATTGCCTCCCATCTGCTGTCCTATTTTCAATGAACTGTTCAGTAGGGTGCATTTCAAAAAATTGCATTTGCATTTCTATTCTTCTGCAGTTCCTTAACAATTCACATCTCTTGATATTGGCCTTTGCTCTGTCTTCTGCTTTTGGAAGCAAAAATTGCCCAGCAAAATAACAGGAATTGCCTCTTGCATACTGAGGTTTATTTGTCAGCAGGGATTTGACTGACTCAGGAGCCTCCTGCTTGGCATTCAAGGATGCACCACCTGCTGGAAGGTGGGTGAGGACTCCATCTGAGCCAGACCTGCTAGCTCCCAGCAGGGCCTCTGACCTCTCGCCCAGGACAATGGTAATGCTAACAGCTAAAGTCTCTTACAGCCAAGGGGATCTAAATCACAGTTCTCCCTGAGGGTCTCTACCAAATTAGAGACCATGCTAAGGTCATCATTCTCTATTCAATAAGCAGATTTCATCTATCTGGATCAACCTAAATAAACTCACCTTCGAGTCAAGAGCTATTTTAAGGTAAATCAATTTCTAGGTTATTCTAATAAAATCTGGCTCCTGATAGGTGGGGATATTGATGTCCAGAGCAAAGACAGTAGTTGTCCTGCTTTGGGTTCTCTTGGTTGGACCAGATCACTGCAACCACCTGTCCTGTGAGGCATTGATCATGGAAAAGCAGCCATCAGGGAGGTCCAGGCTGGTGCTGGAATGTGGAATGTCATCAGGGGAGCCACTGAAGGCTTGGGTGGGCTTTAGTCTGGAGGGTATTACTAGAATAACCATATGGATCTGAAGATGAATTTGGTTTGCTCTCCATGGCCCTAGAGTCATTCTGAAAGTATAGGAAGGGAGTTATAGAGAAACACATTTGGGTTCAGTGCAAAAGAAAAACAGAACATTGTGGCAGAAAAATAGCACAAGCAGTAACTGTTCTCTGACACTGGAGATAGATGGGGAAAACCAGTTATTAACCCAGATGTGATGATGTGAACGGAGATCTTGCATTTAATAAAGAATTGGGCTTAGTGGTTCCAGAGCAGGGTGTTTACGGAATGTTACTGCCGTAAGATTATTCAGTGTAAAGGATGGGGAGCAAGATATATGTGTTTGGGAAATCTATATACTGCATTTATTCCTGGAGATGCATGATTCATATTAAAATTAGCAAATAAATGTTTAATTCAGCTTAATCTGGGTTTTCCCAAATGCAATTGGCACTGCCCCATTTCTAAAGTAATTTCTGTTTCTACTCATTGAAACCCTGCTGAGAAATACTGTCCTACGGTTTTCTCCCTGTCCTGAGATTTTATGTGTCAAGAAATCCCAAATTCCTTAAAACAGATGTGACTTTGATGTCATAACAGCACTGTTTGGAACTTTGCTGTTTCCGGGAATGAGGTGGTTACTGCAGGCCTCTGGGTTTGATGCGGTGGGGGTTGGGGCTTCTTGATGGGAGGTGAGATAAATGTGATGGTCTGGGTTGATTTTTTAAAGAGAGATAGTAGAAGCCATACAGCAGGAGTCCTTAGACTTTTTAAACAGGGGCCCAGTTCACTGTCCCTCAGACCATTAGAGGCTAGACTGCAGGCCCCGGGACCAGTCGGCTGCTAAGCAGGACAGGCAGCAGCAGCAAAAATACCTGGTGGGCCAGATAAATGTCCTGGCCGGGCTGCATATGGCCCATGGGCCGTATTGAGGACGCCTGCCATATAGCTTTGTTAAGAGGAATATAAGGTTAAAATCACTGATATTTTTAGGGAAATCTTCTATATAGACTATGGTTGGCAAGTCCTCCTCACTGGTTATCAGGGTCTCTTTGAGACCTCCCTGAGGGGAGGGCTCCCAATTCCCTGGAAGGCATCAAGTCCCAGGAGCTGAGCTTTGGAAGTAGAGACTTTGACGTGATCCTCCGAGTGCTCTGTTGTGAATGGAGGTAGTACCATTTTCTGGTTTTACTTTTGGCTGGATCTTATTGTCTGTACGTTTCCCTGAAGCATATGACAAGCTCTGATTTTTCTGTCCATGTTGATATGCAGGGCGCCTCACTGAGATGGAAGGAATAGAAGGCGGTTTTCAAAAATAGAGAAGTAAGGAGGGAGGTTGGGATTCTCGCGTTGATTCAGCCCAAGGGTGCCGCCAGCATGCTACGCAGTGAAGGAGGAGGTGTCAGTAGCACATTTTGCTCAAGTGTTGAGGAAATGAGGGTGTGATGGTGTGAGATGGGCGGGAAGAAGGGTCACGAGTAGCAGAATGAGGTGGAATTTTTTTCTGCTTTGGGGGATACTGGGTATTGCAATAAACTTCTCAGCCTATCAGAAAAGGGTAATCCTAGATATCAGTTATACAAGAGTGGGTTAGGAGAGAGTGGCAAGCCAGGGTGCCACTTTTCTCAGAGACAGAGAAATAGGCTCTCAGGGCTAACCTTGGACAGACTGGCAGGGGATGTACCCACTCAGTAGCACCCCAGCAGGTGAAATAGAACCTGGAAGTGCCAGATCCTGTCCCTTATTCTAGGTCTGGACCCCAGGCCGCTATTGTGTGACTAAAGCAGGAGTGGGGGAGAGGGTTCTCTGCTCCCCCACAGATTCCCACCAAGAGCGAGGGCGTTATTTGCCCACTGCTGAAGTGGGTGGAATTTCAGAGTCTGCAGAGCACCTTTTAAATGTGTTTCCTTACAGGGTTTAATCTTTTATCGTGAAGGCTATTAGGGATTTCATCACATGCTGCTTTAGCAATTAGTTCAGAATAAACTGAGAAAACTGCGGGAACTTTTGCTGAGGAGACTTCAGACTTTGCATTTAGGGCACATTAAAAAAAAAAAGGGAAATAATGACTGTGTTTAAATTGCACAGAGATATGAATAGAAGGGATGAAATTTTAAGCTGCTCTTAGGCCAAGAGAAGGGGAAAACCCACCCATCGGCCTGCGTTGATCCTTTCTTCCATTTGTAAAGTTATTGAGTTTTATTTTAAACATTTGTGACTTGTATTCCACCCAGTACAATGCTAGGTAGACAGCTGAAAAGAAATTAATTGAATCTCTAAATGTTAGTGAAATTTAATCCTCGTGTTCATCTTGTAAATAACCTAGTTGCCAATAGTGGAGAGCCCGCTCTTGCTCTCTGGAGGAAAATTCCCTCTCCCTCTTGAGGTAGGACATCCCTCATCCCCCGGAGAGTCAAACCACCCAGCTCTATCGCTCATCTCAGGCTGGAGGAAATTGCAATATAAGGCTTGGCTCTGTTTCAATAGGCCCTGTTGCCTGATAAGGTTAATTGATTTCCATTGCTTTAATTAACAAAATTTAATTTTTTATCTAATGAGGGAGATTTGGGTAGGACATGGGTAGATGGAAAGACAAGTGTCAGCCCCATAGTTAAATGGTGGCCTGTGCCCGGCAAGGCGGGGCAAACACAGAGAACTTCTGAGTCTCAGCGTTATTAGGGAAGGGAGGGGATGCCAGCCAGCAGGCCACTCCTCCTTTCCCAAGCCTTGTTGGAGAGCACATGGGCTTTGTTACCATCTTGTAGCCATGGCTTTCAGAAATCCATGACTCCCTTCTCATGAGTCTCTGAATCAAACAATCCCAGGTAAAGTGTCTGTGAAGGCCGAGGTCACACTGGAGCCTGCTCCGGCCGAGGTTGAGCTCCAGGCTGTCACCGTAGTACGCACCACGTGGCCTTCTTGGAAGCTGGCATCATCCTGAGCCCTGGGCAAGCTCAGCTGCCGGAGATGCATCCCGAGACCTCTGTCTTTGCAAACACAGGGCAAGAGACCTGCGCATCCCCTGTCTCTAAGCTGCCATTCTGTGCCCTCCTCCTTCACACGCCTGGCTTGGTGGCAGGCATCTCATGCAGCCTCTGCTCGGGCCCCTCTGGGGAGGACGACTTGCAGCCAGCCTGGTTTATGAGTCTGGCATCAGTAGGCGGCAGGAGATTTGCTCCTCATCAGTTTGATCAATCTTTCTGCTGTTGAAGCCTCTCAATGAGTTGAAAGTGATTTTCCCGGCTGTACGTACAGGTAGGAGCCGATCGCGTTCAATTTTGAGCACGGCGACAGCTGCACTCTATCACGCCCCTGCATAACCACGAGTGCGGGGTGCGTCGTTCCCAGCGCTCACGGGGTGATGGTGACGCTGGACGGCGTGATCCGTCTTAGCCCTGTTTGCCGGCGTGCTTCACAGTCAAAAGCACAGCTATTTCTGGTGTGTTAGTTCTCCTCTTCCCTCCAGGGGTCTGTGAAAGACGGAAGCCTCTAGGGATGTTTGAAAGCAGAACTGCAGAACTGCCTGATTAGCTCTGATGCCTTAGGAAGCTAATGCCTGGCCACTGGGTGTCACACACAAGCCTCACAGCTGTCTTCTGCCTCCCCTAGAAACGTGTTTCTGTTTTCTTCCTAAACAGAGTTCAGACAACTTCTGATGAGCCTCCTCTGTGGGACCCAAGTAGTGGTGCTGTTTCTTCAGGCTTGATGGTATTAATTCCTGGTTCAACCCATAGTACTCACTTTGCAAAGGCATTTTAAGGCAGGCTCTTCCTGCCTTCAATAGAAGGAAACACTCCAGGGTTGCCTACGAGCATGTGCCCAGGCAAATATTCCTGTAGGGTACCCCACAGTGTGCTTTCACCTGACCCCATGATGTACAGGGGACACAGCATGGCCTGGGGACATCCAGAAGTCAGCTGGAGGGCAGAATCTCCTGGATTGCCCATTCAAGGAGACCCAAGTGGGTATGGAGACTCAGGCAGATATAGAGGCGTCCAGCAAGAAAGCCCAGAATCTCTGGGATCGCTCATTCACGTCAAGGAGACTCAGGCAGATGCACAGACGTCCTGCATATAGCCTGGGTCTCTCAGGCGCCATGGGAGGCAGTTGAGACCCACAGGGATGACGTCTTATTTCAAAATCCCATCCTTTATTGGTGCTAAATTAGAATTAGATTCAAGACCTCTGTTTGTTTATGTATTTGGTAGGATTCATGCATTTGTTTAACAATTTTTAGTTATTAATTGTGCACCCATGATGTGCCAGGCAGGCAGGGTTTGAGGTACTAGGAGTCCAGAATTGAGTTGAATGGGCTCTCTCCTGAAGTGGTAGGCTGGGTGTGCACTTGCCGGGAGAGAAAGGTTTAAATAAATCCGTGCATGGTGTCAGCAGTGTCTCTATTCTGAAGGAAAAGAGACTGAGGGGGATAGAAAGTGGCGTGCTGACCAACAGGAAGGGTTAGAGAAATTCTTCAATACTGGCATTCAGCAGAGACGTGGAGGAAGGAGGGCTGAACCATGGGGCCCTCCGGGACAGAGGGCGCGGCAGCTGCAGAGGCTTGATTCACCCCTCATCACAGAGACAGAGGCTTAGAGCCTGTTCATTTTCCTATGCATGCATGAAGCTTCTCTCTTTAATATACACAGTCTTAATTAGTGGGGTACAGTAGTTATACAGAGATTGGCTATTTAAAAAAAGGTGAAGGGAATGTACAGCTTTGCAGACTAGAAATGGATTCAAGGTAGAACAGTCTGTAGCTCCTCTCACTTCACCATCCATTCCTGGCTTACTATAGGGCAGGTAGGCTGGCCTTGGAACCAAGAAATGCATTTCTAACAGGTGGAACCAGGTGGCATTCCCCTGTGTGCCTCTGGATAATCTGAAGTCATTCGTTTCTCATATATTCAGAGCAGTGCTAGCAGATAAGGGGGTGAGGGGAGTCCTGTTGCAATTCATGGAGTTCTTCCTGCCATGTGGACAAAGGTAGCATTTGAGGGCATACCCAGACATTCTTCAGAGTTAGAAAAGAAAACATTTTTTTTTCCTACATCTAAATGGAACACCAAAGATTTGAGGGAGCAGGGACACATGTGGTTTGAGTCAGCTATATGTGACATTAAAAGCACAGGTGATCATGGCCAGCCTGTTCATTTTCTTTGGCTGAGTTTTTATAAGACTCGGGTTGGAATGTTCTCAGGAGCTACATACTATGCTGTCTAATTCAACAGGGCTTTCTTTATGTTGATTCTACAAGAGATACAAAGTAGTATGATTCTTTCCTTCCCCTGAAGCGGCTCATAGCATCTTGTGACATGGCAGGGTCATAGCAAAATAGCAGGGCCCAGTGACAGGTGGTTATGCATCACGGGGTCCAAGGAGATAAGGGTGGGCCTGAGTCCTCTATAGCAATGACCCCCAGTCCTTTTGGTACCAGGGACAGGTGTCCTGGAAGACAACTTTTCCATGGACTGAGGTGGACGACATTAGATTCCCATAAGGAGCATACAACCTAGATCTCTAGGATGTGAAGTTTATAGAAGGGCAGTGGTTCTCAACCTGTGGGTCTGGATCCCTTTGTAACAATGAAAATACATCCTGCATATCAGATATTTACATTAAGATTCATAACAGTAGCAAAATTACAGTTATGAAGTAGCAACGAAAATAATTTTAGGGTCAGCACAACATGAGGAACTGTATTAAAGGGTTGCAGCATTTGGAGGCATTAGGAAAGTTGAGAACCACTGCAGTAGGGTTTGTGCTTCATGAGAATCTAACACTGTCCTTAATCTGATAAGAGGTGAAGCTCAGGATTTGATGTGAGCCATGGGGAATGGCTGTAAATACAGATGAAGCTTCACTAGCTCACCTGCTGCTCACCTCCTGCTGTGTGGCCTGGTTCCTACAGGCAGCGGACCACCACCTGTGGTTATCACAGCATAGAGGTTGAGAACTGCAGCTCTAGAGAACATCCTAGAGCAGGCTGGACTGGAGCCAGTCTTTGAGGAATGTCTGGGATTCAAAGAAGGGGAAGGCAGAGCAGGCCCAGTAGGAGAAGCAGTGAGTGTGAGCAGAGTTTATCTCATCACACAGTGAAGAGGCTGGCCTGCATGGCACGGGGACTCTCTTTGGGACAGAGGAAGCAAGGGTGAAAAGGTTGGGTTTTGGGGAAAACCACAGTGTAGGCCTCTAGGCCTGGGGAGAGATTAATAGTTAGGAGGAGGCCTTAAGGGAAAAACCACCTGGTTTCAAAGCATGGCTCCAGCACATTCTAGTTGTATGACCGTGGCAAATTTTGTAAGCTCTCTGAGTCTCAGTTTTTCCATCTTTAAAATGAAGAAAGTAATAATACCCAATTGGAGGGTATTGTGGAAATTCCATAAATTACTATATGTAAAGTTATAAGAAAATGCTTAGCCCATATTAGGCACTCCATAAAGAGTCACTTCTGTTAATATTAAAGTTACATTCTGCTGATAGCAAAGGCAGAAGGGCCTTGCAGGCAGCTGAGTAGAGTTGTAGCTTGATAGAGGAGGATAGGAAAGTTGGGTTCTGAAATCAATTCTGACTCTGGTGTGACGTGTGAGTCTCCAGATACAAAGTGTTGCAGCTGGATATGCTCAGACTTTGCACCCGAGTGGGGAAAACAGGCACAGGGGGGAGACTCTCAGATGTATGTAAGAAAGAAATGGGCAACCCCTCTCTTTAGAAAAGCCAGATCTTGGAGCATCTCCTTCTAGCTTTAAGTGTCACGTGCTGGACCGGGCAGCATTCCTCACTGGTCTGGCCACTTGGCCACTTATTGGTGCAAGGACAAAGCTTTTCTCAGCAGGAACACTTTTGTTCCAGGGCTATTTCTATCACACCACAGATTAGAGGGATGGTTGGGGAGATTCTAGTTTCTCTTTCTGGCAGCCTGCAATGAGGCCCTCTTTCTGCTCCTCTCCATTGTTTCAACCCATCTTAGCGGCTTCAGCCCTAATAAAAGCGGTCAAATGTTCATTTCAGATCTTTTTTTGCTGGAAGTCCTCCACAAAATGGTCTGCAGCACACCGACTGGCTGGCAGGGCTAGTGGTGGGAGGCTTCACTGTCAGCTCTCTTATAGGAGAGGATTAAACTAGAGTTCAAGGACTGAGCACCAGGGCCCAAGAACTGGCAACACCCCTATCCATTCCCTTTCATCTGCAGCATGGTGTCGCCTAGCTGGGTCAGTCCCCAGGGCCTAAGAACATGAGAACAGGGGCTTTTGTAGCAAGAGAGCCAGTGAAAAGCAAGAACCAGCCGTGCTGTTTTCGATATCACCTCTGAGATGAATTAGGTGTCTGGGGCCTGCAAGATTGCCACACTCACAGGCTGTCATTGAAGCAATTGCATTCAATGGGAGAAAACAAACTCCCTTTCCACGGGTAGTCATCTTTTGATTCTGTAGAAACAGAAGCTAAGCTGATGAAAAAGAGAGGAAGCGACAAAGCCCTCTTCCCCCAAAACTGATGAGTCAGAGCTTCGAGAGACCGAATGGTGCCTTGAGGGCCCACCCAGCATGGGCAGGCAGGCCGTGAATGTTTGATAACAACTGGTGGGGAATGTTGTGTGGGCCTCTGCGATTTCAGAATGCAGCCCTGAGATTTACATCTTCGTACACTGCTTAACATCCTGTTCTTTTTACGCAAGCTCTGTATTTGCAAAATTCTAAAGTGACTTTTTGGGTTTTCTGTGTACCAGATTTCACCGTGGGACACCTAGCCCAGGCATTGTTGCTTTGATTCAATTCAGAGACAACATTTATGTGGAATTTTGGACGAAGTCTGCTGTAAGAAGGGTCTGGTGGGGGAAGGAGCGAGAACGGAGGGGCACGAGGGCATTCGGAAGGTTTCTTCCTACAGCAGAGATCAAGATGCTAAAGTGGTTTCTAATTTCCCCAAATAGCTCTGGAACCCACAAGGAGGGTCACAAGCTGAGGGTAACTGAGTTTGCTGTCCCTGTTGCCACCATGGCCCAAGGTGGAGCCTGCGTGGCTTCTGCGTGAACCACGGTTCCCCGGGCAACTGGGTGATTGTTTCTTACGCCTGGCAAAGTCAGTCATCTGCTGAGTGCCTGTTTATCAGTCACTGCTCTGTAGGTGTGTGGGCCAACGGTGAGAGTCTTTAGAGACTAGGTGAGTCTTTGTATCTCTGAGACTTATGGAGAGGTCTGTATAAGCGACAGATGTTCAGAGACATTTTCAAGATGGTACCTGACTCCTTGGCATCCCTCGCCTTAGGAAAAGTAAAATATATTGACATTTCATGTCTTGCTTATCAGAGCTAAATAGGGTACTCTGTTTCTCTGTCAAAGTATCTTTGTAGGGCATGAGGGGGTGGGTGTGTGTGTGTGTGTGTGTGTGTGTGTATTTCTCTCCTGCCTCGGAGATAAGATGCTGGGCCCACGTGAAGCCATTCTTTATTATACATGCTTTTGCTTCTCTGTTGCCCTTGCAGGTTTAACAACCTTAAAAATTGGATGCTTCTCACTGGTTCTATAATGAAGGAGCAATTTGTCTGCAGATCCAAATGCAGGTGTAGCTGTGCTAACCTGAAGCCTGGCCTTGGGCATCTGGAGAATGTTAAGTATCTCTGTATGCAGGAAATCCTTGGGTGTCATAAAAAAGGGGAGAGAGAAAGTCTTCATTCTTTTAATAACAAATGGAAGTGTAAGGAAGTAAGGAAAAGAGATGCTGAGATCAAGGACGCGCACTAGACTTAGCACCTTGGACAGTGACAGCAACCTGCCCTTCCTTTGATCTTGTTCTGCTCAAGGCAAGTGAGATGCTAAGTTGAAGCTGCAAAAATTGTTTTCTTTTAAGCTACCACTTACTGCATTTCTATTGCAGTACTTCAGGTGCTGGGAATTTTGTATTATCTCATTTAAATTTTTCAGCCCTACAATAAAGACTCTATATTGACTTTTTCATCTTCAGAGCAATGATGCCATGTTTTAGAGATAATATTCATTTTATAAACTTTAACCTAGACGTGCCCAATCCCAGATCCTAAATTCTTAGCCACTCAATCCTGCTACCTGGAATTTGTCTTTTTTATTTTTAGGAAAAATCTTGTGAGACCCAAAGTGTTTTCCAAACACTTGTTTGGATCCCGGCTTCCACCTCTCGTAGCTGCTGGGCTTCTAGGCTAAACCCATCACCTAAGTTAAACATAACAAAAGTGAAAAATAAAGAAGTATATAAGATTAAGAAGAGGGAAAAATAAAACTTAAAAGATTGTAGAAACTATTGTAATACTTTTTTAAAAGTTGAGTGTTTTTTTCTTTAAAAAAATAACCTAGTACTTGAAAATTAGAATTGGGGGGGGGAGGGGAATACTCCACTTGTAAGTGAAGGCTGTAACTAATGCGTGCTGGTTCTGATCCCCTGTGGGGTCTCTCTGGAAAGGGCAGCTGTCCTCCTGGGCAGAGGTCTGCTCGATGTCATCTGATCTGTGCTCTCACTCTGGTAAGCTTCTAGCAGGTAGGGATGCAGTGCTGGTAGCTCAAACCACACCCTGTGGCCAACTCTTCCTTGAAACGGAAGGGGTCACTGGGGCGTGGCAGGTGATCACTTCAGCTGTGCTTGCATGAGGCCAGTCCTCGCTGGCTGCCTCTGCTCCTGTCATCTCACTTGCTTATTCTTGAACTTCTATATTAAGAGGGCAACACAAAGGCCCAGGAGTGACCAAATCCCCTTTGCTTTTATCCCTGGTGCTCACTTTACCTTAATTGCCTAGAAAAGGAAATAGAGGGAAATTCTTGGACTTGAGTTCAAATCTTTGGACTTTGGGTTCAAATCTGAACTGTACCCCTTGCTCCTAGCTTTGTAACTTTTAAACCATTTTTTTGATCTCGTTAAACTTCACTCGTCTCATATAAAAAAGAGGGGCAGGATTGAAAAAAGTCTACCCTCTTAATTATACAAATACAAATATTTTCTAGATTGTGAGCAAGTCTAGGCCGCTAGCCATTTCTTATTTGCCTTTGTGTCTTCAATACTTGGTAAACTTCCCAGTATATGGTAAATATTTAATACCTTTCTCATGTAGATGTGTATACAATAATAATAAACCCAGTTTTAAATTATTATATTACTATATGCCAGGAATTATACTATGCATTTTACTCTGATTGTACTCGTATCAATTATTCCAGAAACAGAACCTCAAGGTTTGCAATGTCACGATTCCATTTTACAGATTAGGCTTAGAGGTAACTCGCCCAAGGAAACCTAACTAGTTCTCAGTTCTTAAGCATAGTTTAAGGAGCACCCAGATTTTCAGTATGACCAGGAGTTAAGAAAGCTTATGAGGGGAACTGAAGAACAGTTTAAAAAGCTATCATAGGGCGGCGCCTGTGGCTCAAAGGGGTAGGGTGCTGGCCCCATATACTGGAGGTAGTAGGTTCAAACCCAGCCCCTGCCCCCGCCCCCCCCCCCAAAAAAGCTACCATACTCAGATGACATTCTGGGAGCTTTGTCTTCAAATAGCTCATCAAAGTGTCTCTCAGTGTTCATGGGTAAAGCAAGAGGTCCATGGCAGTTTGGTCAGGCCCCTGAGTGTGAATCAGTCCTTAGATTGCTCCCCTGGGCCTCTAGGTAGCAACTTTCCAGCCTATCCTGTCAAAGAGTGTTGAATGGCCATCCTTTGCCTCTACCTGTTGGGGTAAGTGGAGGCTTCTGTCCTGCTCGGAGAACTGATAACCGTGCAGTTTAGGGCCGTGCAGTTCCTTGTATTCTTTGGCCTACAGGGCAAAGTTAGGTATCTAACCTGATAGAGTTAGAAAAGAAAACCAGCATAAATTAAAGAGCTGAGTGGCTAGCTGTATGCGGGGGGTGAATTTATCAGAGCCTGAGTCCTCCTGTTTCCCAGAAGCCAATACTAATCTCAGCTTTTTTTTCCTGTTACCTTCCTATCTAGGAGTCTGACCCTAGAGAAATACTTTGAGCAGTTGCCTCTCCAGATGGATATATGTATAGGGCCATGCTGTCTCTGCAATTAGCATAAATACACTGGAGCATAACCAGTAATCCCCGAGTCTGAGCAAAACCCTCATGCCAAAATACACCAAATGGATCCTTCTAGTACATATTGGATACTTAGTAAAACACTTCCTACCCCCGCAGCTGCCAACACACACTCAGAGACACACCCACACCCCTCATTTTTTGTTTCTCTTGTTTCCTACACAATGAAGGGGAAAAAAATCGACTGGAATAAATCTCTTAATTGTTTTTGGAGGGAAAGAGGATTTAGTTATGAAGTGACAAGAAAATAAAGCAGTGAGAAAAACAGGTTCCCGACTGCACTCGGTTTTGCTGAGGGAAACAGGAAAAGATGAGCAAGAAATGAGGCTTAATTTTAATGAAGGGAAATTTGCTGCTAAGTAAAGAGATTGCAGGAAGTGGGAGTGCACAGGCTTCCAGCAAGAGCAGGGCCTCCCATTCTATTGTGATGGACGAGATTTTGTCCTTTAAGGAATAGCAGCAGCACACAAAGACTGAAAATCAGAAAATGTTTGAGGAAGAGAACGGGACGGGCGGCTGTGATGCTGGGGAGAAGGGGCTGCTTTCTTCCCAGATGAGCTCTGGGGAGGTTGATTAAGGACATGTCTCTCTCATCCTCCCATTCCTCGTTTTCTTCCCTCTGAGCATTTGTACATGGAAAACATGTTGCAGATCTTGGCAGAAATTCCTCCTCTCTGCCTAGAGTAACTCCATCAGATGTTCCAATAAAAGAGGGTCTTGAGACATCTTAAAATCTCCTTACCATTTCTTGCCTATTAATGGAATTAAAATGTATATATTCTAATACACTAAAAGTAGGATATACATGCCTGCATATGCAAGGGTTTGTCTGGAAAATATCCAGTCACATACATCTCTGGTTTTCATAGCACGTGGCCCGATACATCCCAGATAGCCCCAATTCATGTGCCTGTATACACATGTATGTACATACACACACATGTGCAACCTCACTATTTGGGGGTTCTTTCTGTATTTTTGATAGGTGTTCAAATGACTTGAGCGGGAGTAGAGTTTTATTGGAATGAAATGACAAAAGGTAAATTGTCTCCACTTCCTTGTTGGAGTGAACAAGCTGGCAACAATTGGCGTAATTGCATTTATAAGTGTCTGAGCAGAATTGGGTCACTGAAACCTAGGCGGATTTGGGAATGATCCCCTCCACCACCCCCCAAATAATGCACTCTGGCAATCTAATGTTTATACAGGTGAACATGGAGGGCAAAAAATACTTTGGTATGTGTTTAGAAGACAGTGCATGTGAAGCAGAACATAGAACTTACCTGGCTTTTGATGGTAGAGCCCGGACTAGGAAGGGTGTACGGTACCTGAGGGCGGTGCTGAGACACTTCACTATTCCCTGCCAGCACCATTCCCAGCTCCCTGGACAACAGGCCTCATCCAAAGGGCACGTGCCGAGTTTCAAGAAGCAGGAATGTAGAATATAATACTTGCAAATCCTAACCAGAGGCGTAGAAAAAGAAATTCTAGGATGTGGAGGGGTGCAGATGGAGAGCATATAACGATACTATATGTAGGATATACATATGTAGAATTACATCTACAATACCATACACTATTCTATATATGTTCCATATAATATTATAGATCTAATTCATATATGAATATGTATTGATAAATCTATCACTAAGCTAAAATTTGATTCTCTGTGGGCCAGAAAGTGTTGGCATGTGGTGCTCTGTGGAAGAATAAAACAAACCCAGCCTCTTTCTAATTTGGGCCTGGTTGGTGACAATTAAACGCTGCCCCCCAGCAGAAGAGTGTGGCCTGCCCAGCACTTGTTGGGAGGCAGCCTGCTTGGGGGCATAGTCAGAGTCCTACCAGCTTCCTAGCAGTTCCTTCTAAGAAGGATTTCCTTCCCTTCCCGAGCAATGTGATTGTATATGGACCCAGAATTCCTATTCTTCATATTCTTAGAAGTTCTAGATAACTTCAGCCAGCAAAGTTTTTCTTCATCTTGATTCCAGCCCTGCATTCTTAGATAATTGATTTTTTCACTTCGGCTGAGCAGAGGCAGCATGTCTGTAATTACAAAGTGGTGGCGTGCCATCCCCAAATTCTTTTTTTTTTCCCCCTTTCTTCCAGAAATGGCTCACACCTTGGGTTTGAGCAACGGGGAGGAGGCAATCTCTTCAGACCCGTGGAACAGGCGGGGATCAGGCAACATTTGCAGTGAAAAAGAGAAATTTTAAAAAGACCCTCTTCAAATATTCAGGGAGAGCCACAGAATGCCGAAGTAAATCCTTATCAGGAATTTTAATGAGCAAAATAAAATATGAAATCTGTGTGATTAAAATCAAATCTTCCCCCTTCTGCTCGGCTAGAGCAGGCTGCCAACTCGGAGGCGCAGGGAGGCCTTTTGTATTTAATTACTGCCAGGGTTTTTTCTCAGTTCAAAGCTCTCTCCTAAGCCCCCGTTGGGGTAATGGAGAACTTGAGAGAATAAGCTCCCTCCAAGCGATTTAGAGTCCTGGACAACAAACAATAAACATTTGGACTGAATTGGAGACATCAAGCCGGTTTGCCTTAATTTCCAGCCCTGATTGGGGAGGTGGGAAGTGAGCTTTAGGGGAGCGGAGTCATCGGCTCTCTGCTCTCCGCCTTTCCAGAACTGTCCTCAGTCGTCACCTGGTTCTTTGTCCCCTTCCTTTACTTTCTCACATCATTTCCTTACATCTGTCAAGCTCACAACCTTGGTGGTTGGACAGGGGATGAGTCCACCCTTCCACCACTGTCTGAATGTGAAACTTGTGTTGATGTCTCACTCCTCATGGCCTGTTTGATGCCTCTGTCCGCTCGGAGATGAGTTGGTCCTGCCAGCTGCCTTTAGCTCCAGCTCCTGAACTCTGGGTGCTGACCACACAGCACCAGTAGCAGCACCCAGAAGTGTCCTCAGTCCGGGAGCATCCCCTTCCGCAGTGCTCACCGCGGTTACTTTCTCAGGGTGCCTGTTAATTTCAGACGACTATTTATGCAGAGTCTGCCCCTTCAGTCCTGTCCATATTATCTTTCTATTTACATTCAAATTTGTTTCATTCCAAGCAGTGATTTCATCGCCTTTGTCCTTGCGAGGGTGTTTTACGTAAGCAATAGAATTGAACACAACACAAGTGGGCCGCAGAGACACTCCAGAAATCCAATCTCCTGCTTCTCAGATGAGGAGGTGATAATTGGTGTTTTGCCACCAGATATCCTCGGGTGGACTGGGAAGCTGGTGTAGCCCTGGCACAGGCCTTTCCCCAGATTGTCTGTTGTTAAGTAGGAGTGAAACAGGAAAAGGAAAAGGACTAGAGGTGCCCACGTCCCTGGGTACTTGCGGTGGCCAATGTGCTGTTGGGCTGTTTCTTTTCTCTGCTGTGCCATCTAATCATGCCATGTGCCCTGTCCTTAGATATATTAGCAACCTTCTTGTTCAGTCACATCTGTTAATATTAACTCAATGTTACATATACCAGGCTTGGGCAATGAATCGTTGAGAATACACACTTTGTAATTGTTCAGTTGCTTTCTCATCATTTCAACAATTATTTATGGAGCAAATATTATGTGTCTGGCGCTGTGCTAATCTCCAGGAGTAAAGCAGCAGGGTAGGTGGGGAGATGACAGCTTGGGCTAAAAACAAAATGAAAAAAAAAAAAAGAAAAAAGGACATATTGAAAATTGTTTTGGAGATGGAGCCAAGAACCCTGGGTGATCAACACTGGATGAGGAAAGCGGGGAATCAAGGATTAATTTGATATTGTTGGTTTCAGCCATTGGGTCCATGAGTGGTAGCATTTTTGCATCTTGGGAAAGATGGGAGGACTCTTCTCAAATGTCTGAACAGCTAACATTTTATCTGATCTTTGGTAGTTTAACCAGTGCGTATCATAATCAACAGGAATATGGTTTTTTTTTTTTTTTTCAAATACGTTGTCTGTGGCCTACGCCACTCCTATTGAATAGACTTATTTGAATGGTAGGACATAAGCACCTGTGTTTAAGAAAGATCCCCAGATGGTTCTTTCCATATTTCTGATTAAAAAGGGTACTGCTGGGCGGCACTTGTGGCTCAAAGGAGTAGGGTGCGGGCCCCATATACCGGAGGTGGCAGGTTCAAACCTGGCCCCAGCCAAAAACTGCAAAATAATAATAATAATAATAAATAAAAAGGGTACTGCTGCAAAGCGTCATTCACACCATACATGAGTATTAAGTGTGCATGGAGGGGGGATGTGCACGTGTATCTGTATAATCCATAGAACTATGGTATGTTTTTAATCTCAAACTGAGTGCTCCAGATACCTGCCTTTAATTCATCACTGCCCAATTACCATCAGTCAGGGGCTTAGGGAATGAATCTGATTTTAATATTGCTGGAAACAGAGCATAAGTAAGTAGATAAATGTTCTGAGTGGGAAAGACACTGGGATGAATCCCGTAGCCATCAGCCACCTTTACATGGCTTTGAAATGCTGTCTCTTTATCTCTTATTTTTTTAAACTAGCAGCTGCCTTTCATTTGAATAATTAAAAGTTGATGGCATGTGTTGATAGGTATAAAATCACATGTGTTGTATGTATCCGTGTGTGTAATCTTGAATATATATATATATATTTTTTTTTTTTTTTTTTTTTGCCTTTTTTGGCCAGGGCCAGGTTTGAACCTGCCACCTCTGGTACATGGGGCCAGCGCCCTACTCCTTTGAGCCACAGGTGCTGCCCTAATCTTGAATATTTTTTAGCAGAGGCCTTCTTTTTGGAAATGCCGTTTTTGAGGCTTCATGGTTTGCAAATGCTGTCCTGTTGAAATCTGTACACACATCACACACTTAATACTCACATGTGGTTTGAATGACGCTTTACAGCAGTACTCTTTTTAACCAGAAATATGGAAAGAATCGTCTGGGGATCGTTCTCAAACACAGGTGCTTATGTCCTACCATTCAAATAAGTCTATTTAATAGGAGTGGGGTAGGCCGCAGACAATGTATTTAAAAAATACTACAGGGCGGCGCCTGTGGCTCAAAGGAGTAGGGCACTGGCCCCATATGCCAGAGGTGGCAGGTTCAAACCCAGCCCTGGCCAAAAACTGCAATAAAAATAAATTTAAATAAATTAAAAAAAATACTACATACAGGGGCAGTACCTGTGGCTCAAGGAGAAGGGCGCCGGCCCCATATACTGGGGGTGGGTTCAAACCTGGCCCCAGCCAAAAGAAAAAAAAACTGCAGCAGAATATTTAGTCTTAGAAATAAATCATGGCTTGGCGCCTGTGGCTCAATCGGCTGAGGTGCCAGCCACGTACACCTAAGGTGGCGGGTTCTAATCCCCAGCCCGGGCCCGCCAAACAACAATGATGGCTGCAACCAAGAAATGGCCAGGAGTTGTGGCAGGTGCCTGTGGTCCCAGCTACTTGGGAGGCGGAGGCAGGAGACTCGCTTGAGCCCAGGAGTTGGAGGTTGCTGTGAGCTGTGATGCCATGGCACTCTACCCAGGGGGATAGTTTGAGGCTCCGTCTCAAAAAAAGAAAAAAGAAAACAGAATGTTTACTTTTCAAGCTTTGAGCTCAGTGATTAATCCCCGTCACTATGGAGGTGAATGGTTTTTTTTTTTTTTTTAAGAGACAGAGTCTCACTTTTTCGCCCTCAGTAGATTGCCGTGGCATCACAGCACTTCCAGCTCTTGGGCTTAGGTGATTCTCTTGCCTCAGCCTCCCAAGTAGCTGGAACTACAAGCACCCACAATGCCTGGCTATTTTTTGTTGCAGTTTGGCCAGGGCCAGGTTTGAACCTGCCACCCTCCGTATATGGGGCCAGTGCCCTACTCACTGAGTCACAGGCACCACCTGTGAATGGGGTGTTTCTTAATCCAAAGGATCTACGTTTGGTTTCATCTCACCTCCAAGGGCACCACTGGTGAGCAATGTGGGCAGATGTGGGCAGGGAAAATGTTGCTCCAGGCCACCAGTGTACATTTTTTTTCCTTTTTTAATCTCCCCCCACCCTCACAATAAGGAAACAAGTTGGTGGAAAAGTCATTTACTTAAGGGTACACACTTTTTATAAAGCTTATTTTTTAAAATAAATGAAGAAATAGGAACAAGCCACAAGTTCAAGGTTGTGTAAAGAACACTGAAAGTCTACCAGGGAGGCATTTCACACACAGCTCCTGTTGTGCACAAGTAGAGCTTCGGTGGGAATGTCTGGTGACACTTTTGAGCTTAGGTTTCCCCATCTGAACATGTGTAGGGGCTGCCGCCCAGTCTGAAAGATTCCCACTTCACTCACGAGGACACAGAGGTGCAGAGAACTCCAGCTACCAACAACAAAAATCAGGAATCACTTCACACAGACTGGTGTGCTACCAGCTCAGGTACAAGAAACAGCATTTCCCAAAGTGTCCATCTGGCCTGTGCCTCCGTCTGTAGATCAAGAATGGGCCCATCCTGGAACCCCTGCACCGCCTCTGAGACCCTGCCCCACACAAGCCCTGTCAAGACCCTGTTTCTCCCAGAGTCAGAGCTCCCAAGCCCATGGACTTCTCACCAATCACTCTTCGGGATACTGTCACCAGTGACCAAGCTGGACCATGCTGTTCGGGTTTTGTTTTAAATTACTTTTATAAAATAAGAAATTGGCATTTCACCAAAAATCTCTGTTGGGGCAGCCCCCACACAGCCACGTGGGAAGCACACCGTCTTTCAGTCTGTGCTAATGGCCCTGTCCCTCCAAGCAGAGCCCCTTGGGGTGGTCTGTGGACGGGGCTGGGCTATAATGAGATAAGGAGCATGGGAATTAGCTCTTGCTGCTAGGCACAGTTTAGTTCCACAGACGCTTTCTGGAAAGAGACTTTCTGGATGAAGGAAGCAGCCCATGGGCTACTCCCCGCTTCCCTGCACTGGGCAGCCCTGCCTGCAGCCTAACCTCTGGGCTCCAGCACTGTGCCCTGAAGGTGCTGTCTCCACTTTGGCAGCAGTGGAGCCAAATGGTACCAAATGCAAACCTGTATTCTGCACTAGAGACAGAGGGGCCTCGATGTCACCTTGACATTTTCCTGTGGT
This sequence comes from Galagoides demidoff, assembly GCA_963574575.1. Classification (NCBI taxonomy): domain Eukaryota; kingdom Metazoa; phylum Chordata; class Mammalia; order Primates; family Galagidae; genus Galagoides; species Galagoides demidoff. The sequence goes on from CAUYQV010064030.1 coordinate 23,110, forward strand.
CTAAATCTGCACTCTCCAACACGATCACCATGAGCTCCATGTGGTCACTGACTGACCACTGAAAATCTGGTCAGTCTGAACCGAGCTGTGTTGCAAGTGTGAAGTGAACACTGGTTTTCAAAGACAGCATCAAAAAGTAAAACATCTCATTAACTATTTATATTGGTTACATGTTGAAGTGACTAACACTGTGGAGATAGTAGATTAACTAAGATGCATTATTAAAACAAACTTCGCCGGGCTTGGCGCCTGTAGCTCAGTGATTTGGGATGCCAGCCACATACACTGGGGCTGGAGGGTTCAAACCCGGCCTGGGCCTGCTAAACAACGACGACAACAACAACAACAAAAATAGCTGGGCGGGCTCGGCGTCTGTGGCTCAAGTGGCTAAGGCGCCAGCCACGTACACCCAAGGTGGCGGGTTCAAATCTAGCCCAGGCCTGCCAAAACAACAATGACGGCTGCAACCAAAAAATAGCTGGGCGTTGTGGCAGGCGCCTGTGGTCCCAGCTACTCGGGAGGCTGAAGCAGGAAACTCGCTTGCGCCCAGGAGTTGGAGTTGCTGTGAGCTGTGATGCCACAGCACTCTACCTAGGGGGATAGCTTGAGGCTCTGTCTCAAAAAAAAAAAAAAAAGAAAGGCAAGAGGGTGTCAGGTAGTTCTTGTTGGGTAACACACCTGTTGCCCCTCTCAACCCCCACTGTTCTATGGAGCCACCTTGGAGAAGGGTCTGGAGCAGGTTGACTGTCCTTATAGTACAGCAAGGGACCCTGAGGACCACGGAGAGTGAGGGAGTTAACCTGAGTCAGCAAATGGACTCCTTTCCCCCAGGGGCAGGGGGTGGCCTCTGACCTGTGACCAGTGTGGTCCCGTCCCTCCCCATGCCCAGGGAGTTCTGCTGCCCCCAGCTATAGGGAAAGTAGGCACCCAGACTGGGGTGGGACAGGGGAGCCAGAGCAGAAGGTGTGCTGAGTGAGGCAGGGGAGGTGCAGGGTACTGCCACTCACAGCTTCACACAGGCAGAAAAATACAAACCAATTTGTGCAGATTTAAAACCCACGGAAGGCCACTTAGTTGGTAAACGAGTCAGAATCTAATTAAAGGACCTCATCACGACTGGGGGAAGGAGCACTCACCTGCCTAGCAGAAGCTCTTAGGGTGGGGCCTGAACCCTGGCTGCTCCCAAGAGAGCTTCTGGGACTTTCCACAGGGAGAGAGGACTTGATTCAGAAGTGTCAGGCCCCCTGGGTGGGGGCACTGCCTTGGCCAGATGCTTCACCTGCCAGCCTCCTTCTCACTCACCTCTAGGCTGACTCTGTCCAACTGCTCTGATTAGGAACACCCCTGGGGTGAGGCCCACAGCCCCCCCCCTTACACTGGGTGACCCCCTGAAGCAGACCCACATCTCCCCCCATCAGACTCGGGCCTCAACTTGGACAGCACTAGCCTCGTTCCTCAGGCCTGGCACTCCCCCAGGGCAGCACCTCTGCCTCAGTGCTGATGGGGAACCGTAGGGCCTGTGTTTACCTTATCTGATGGGGACTTTCCTCAAGTCAAGGCCCTCATCTCCTCCCTCAGACCCAGCCTCCCTAATGGCAGAGGGGCCATTCCACCGAGATCAGGTGGTCTCAAAGAACAGAGAGAAACCCGTGAGAAAACCCACAAACCATCTTGGGAGTGGGGTGGAAGCCTGGGGACATAAGAGATGCCAGGCTTGGCCTCCATGCCACCCCCACTAGCTGCCCTGGTTTGGTGGCTATGGGGTTCTTTCTTCCTTCTGTTTGCTGCTCCCCCTCCCCAGGGCCCCAGGCCACAGCACAAGCACAGCAGCTCTCCAGCCCTGGCCAAGGGAGACCTCCCCCTCTCAGCTCTCATCTGTTATGCACAAAGAAGTGACATCACCAGACTGTTCCCCTGCCATCCCCCTGCCTGTGACTGGAAAACCATGGCTCTCTCTCTCTCCAGCCAAATGCCTTTTGTAGGAAGGAAACTGAGGCTCAGAGAGCAAACCTGACCTGGTCACACAGGAGCTGGAAGCAGAGCCAGGAATGGAACCCAGGCATCCTGGTCCTCAGGGCCAAGGATTTTTCCATTCCATTATGCCACTTCCCAGAAAGCAGCTGCCAGGGGAGCCCCTCTCTAGGCCACGGGCCCCAGGAGGACACAGACTAACAACCTCCTTAGGAGGGATCAGCAGTGAGGCAGAAAACACGCTGCAGCAGCCTGAGCTCAGAAGAGAGAAGAGCTGGGGGTCACGGCCCAGTGACATGCCCAGGTGTCCACCCTCCCCCAGAGGGATGCTTACCACACGGAAACCAGGGTCCTCCAGGGCATCCCAACCCCACACTCAGAAAAGACTCACCTTCCTTGCAAAAAGTGCCAACAAGCTTGCCCCTTTGCCCAGAATTTCAGATCTACACACGCCCATTTCTCCCCACCCCCACTCCCTACATGCAGCAGGCAAAGCTGTGACATTACAAAAAAAAAAAAAAATCTCAGCATTTGATGAGACAGCTCTGTCCAAACCCAGCTCTGCCACTGACTAGTTACGTGACCTTGAGCAGGTCAGGGGCTTCTCTGAGCCTCAGTCCTCTCATTTGCTTTAAAAAAAAAAAAAGAAAGAAAGAAAACAAAGCTAATACCAGGCAGACATGTTCCTTTCTGATCTACCCGGAGCCTGATTTCCTCTGACTCCACTGTCAAGAGTTTTATCAAACCCAGGACTGTGAGGCTGTGAATTTTAGCTTCTAATGAAGATCTGGTTAATTGGCTTCCCTGGGCAGGGAGGGGGCAGAGATGTGGAGGGGACCATGTCACCTCAGTCTGAAGCCAGAGATGGAAAAACTGGGAACAGCCCTGGCTGTGCCCACACGGCTCTGTGTTAACAAGCTAACTCCTGAGTGGCATCACCACCGCTCACACGCCCAGGGAAGGTGTCCTGTCAGCTCCACATCTCCTTGGAGAGGCAGGAACACAGGCCAGGAGGGAGGGAAGGAGAGAACATTCAAGGGTGGGACAGAGGGAGGTAGGCGCTTGTCCTCCCAGCTCTGTAGCCACACTGAGGAGGCTGCCTCAGCACCCTCTCCACTAGAAGCACACTGACCTCGGAGTGCTGTGCCCCTCTGCACATGCTAAGGGTCCTTTGCCACAGTCTTTTTTTTTTTTTTTTTTGAGACAGAGTCTCAAGTTGTCCCCCTGGGTAGAGTGCCATGGCATCACAGCCCACAGCAACCTCAAACTCTTGGGCTTAAGCAGTTCTCTTGCCTCAGCCTCCCAAGTAGCTGGGACTACAGGTGCCCACCACAACTCCCAGCTATTTTGTTCTTGTTGTTGTTGCAGTTGTCATTGTTGCTTTAGCTGGCCCAGCTGGGTTCGAACCCACCAGCCTCTGGGTGTATGTAGCCAGCGCCCTACCCACTGAGTATGGGTGCCGCCTAGCCTTCACCACACTCTTAAAGATGCCTCTGGCTGAAGGCCTGCCCAGAGGCAAGCATCTTATTTGTGGGGGGGAGATTCCAATCTGATGGAAGTGAGGGGCAGAGTCCTCCACCACAGTGCTCCCCACAGGGAAGTTGTTAATTACAAGTATTCACTGAGGGCCTCATGAACACTGGGCAGAAGGCTGGCCTCACCTAGATTCCTTTTGATCCTTCTCAGAAACATCACCACCCTTAAGGGCCTCCCTGGGAGACCTTGTCCTGGCACCCAGACAACTCCCTCAGCCACCGGCGCCACTGGGGTTCCTCCAGGTTCCCAGCTCACACTCAGGTGCCCAGGAACACATGTCTGCTCACTCAAGCTTCTACCTTCACACCTATACATGGACATAGACTGCCTCCCCTGCACCTACCTCAGGCATCTACATGTAGGGGGCACATGAGGCCCTAGCTAGGCTAGGCACCGGACAGACGCTACCCCGACTCACCACCCTCCACCTTAGGTGCCATATGGACAGACAGTGCATCATGCCTGTGTATACACACTATGCACATTTGAGACTCCCCCCCACCCCCAGAGACTGCAGTACATTTTGGACTTCCTAAAGTGCCAGGTTGATGCATCTCCAGCTTAGAGTAAAAGCCAGAGGGAACCCCCACTGGCCTATCCTGAGACCAGCTATACCTCCTCATGGAGACAACTTCCCAGGCTGCCTTTCCTCCTTTGCCAGGTTCAGGCTCTCTTAGCTGCAGTGTGTATGTACATTCTGTCTTGAAATAGAGGGATGGGTCCAAGGACCTCAAGGCCACTCCACTCTGACCAAGGCTTAAGAAATGAGGCTATGCCAATGACCAAAGCTCTCCTCTCCTCTCAGATCCGGGCACCTCCGGCCCTGGAGTCACCTCTACAGATGCTCAGCCCCCTCCACCAGGGCCATAGGGCTGGCAGGCCTTTGTCCCAGCTTCAGTTCTGCTGAAAGAGGACAGAGCTGGGGCTCCAGGCTGAGTCCTCACCTCAGGGTTAATTACTCTGCCAGCCAAATGCAAGCAAACAGCCCAATCTGCATGCCATTATTTTCTCTCCCTAGGGACACTAAGGTTAGTTAGTATCCTGAGAGACTCTGGGGGGTAGGGGTGGAGGAGGGGAGCCCAGAGTTCCGAGTTCAGAGAAGGCGGGAGGAGACTCAGCAAGCCTCCCAAAGGCTGGCTGCTGCCTGCCAGCAGACCTGGGAAGTCAGGGCCTGGTCAGATACCAGGGGCATCTTGCAGAAGTTCTCTCTGTTGTTTAACCTGAACTCTCCCATCAGAGCAGAATCTAGGAAGGAAGAGCATAGGCTAGAAGGCAGGGGCAAAATAAATGGCCCTTCCATGTGGTAAAGCTGCTGACCTTCTCTTCTCAAATCCACACATCCATCCTGTGTGAAGAGGTTTAAACTCAGCCCCAGGCTTGCTGGATGCCGTGGGAAATACGGAGCAACTATGCAGTGAGAGCCACCCCAGCTCACCCCACACACATTCACAATGGGCTACAAAGGGCTCTTCCAGCCATTACTCACATCATTCTCTCAGCCACCTTGTGAGGCTCCCTATTTTACAGGTGAGGACACTGAGGCTCCACAGAGACCTCCAGACAGAGCCAAGAACTACCAGGCATGCCAAAGACCCTGGGGAGGAATCGAGGGCCCTTCCCTCCAGGAATTTGATCCTAGGGGAAATAGCCGAGGGCATGCTGTGATCCGATCTAGGGTGGGGCTGCCTTGGTCCTAACCATAGCACCCATAAAAGCTGAGGCGTCTGTGTGTCTCTTGGCATAACTGATATGGTACTATCTTCTATAAGATAAAAACATCTGATGTCTGGGTTTTTTCCCTGCTTCCAAATTTGTAGACTCCCAGGACAAGTTTTTTGTAGCCTCAGTTTCCTCACTTGTAAAATAGGGAGAGCAACCTGACCTCAACAGCGAGGAAGATCTCAGCCCAGATCCCCCTTTGTTCCTCTACACCCTACTGTCCCTGAGGAAAATCCAGATTTGCCATCAAGTCATCTCTGAGTCATCATCCAAGCCATTGGGCCAGAGCCTCACATCTCCCCTCTTTATGTCCAACTCCCTGGGAAGAGAATACAAACAACCCTCCTTCCAGCTAGGCATAGGGACTCTGTCCTCTTAGGCAATGTGTCCCCCAGGGCTGAGGGTGAGGTATGGAGATAACAGGGTGGGAGGAGGGGTAGCAAGACCACAGCAGCCCATAGTAGAAGGGGGGATCCCCAGCTCCTAAAGAGCTTCTAGGGGACCCTCTTTTCCATACCCTTTTTCTCAGCCCCCTTGTACCTGAGCTGGGTACAGAGCCCTGCCATTCCCTGCCATAGGCTGTGTAGAAACAGACTGGAGCTCCTCCTTGTTTCAGAAGCTCCAGCCAGCTGGGGCTTGGATTCTTCCAGAAATGGAGAACTCCTTACATCCTCTGTCCTTAAAATAAGCTAGAGTCCTCTCCCTTTGAAGCAGGATGGAGGCCTGACCTGAACTTTCCAACATCTCAGGTCCTTCCTGAGTGTCCCAGCTTCCAGGCCCTTGTCCATCTGCAATGCCCTTTGTCGGGTAAGGTCCATGCTGTCACCACTCCTCCTGGTTGGTGGCATTCAGAACTGGTCCAAAGGTCTGAGCAGCCCAGATGACCCCTCCATCCTTCTGTTACTAAAATGCCTTCACCAGTGCCCCTCCTGCCCCCAGCACATATGCCAGGAAGAACAAATGCCCAGGGATATGCAGTCCTCTCCAGGGCCAGAACATACCTTCCTTGCCTCCTGTTGCCTCCCCTGACCTCGGACCTCAGGGGCCAACTTGACGCCTTCTGCTTGGAGTGGATGACGTTCCCGATCCAGTCAGCTGAAACTGCCTGCTCCTTCCAGAGTCTTCCATCTGCCCTCTACAGTCTGGCCTTCCTAATGTGACTTGAGGGGTCTGTTCTGAGTCTTGGCTCCTCCCAGCAACTGTGCCCCAACAGCCCTAGCTCCAGACACCAAAGGGTGTGCCCAGGAGTCTGAGTGGGCAGCCGGCTCTGCCTGAAATTCTCTGGCTAGTGGCCTAAGGCCCTAGATGCCCTGTCCAGTGGCCAGTCACTCTGAGGACTGAAAAACCACAAGCCCACATGAGAATATCGGAGGTATATGAACCACACAGTGCTTCCTCCTTGCTAACCTACTTCTTCCTCCCCAATGCTGACCCTGTCCTGCAGTCAGAGGGCTGCAGGCTGAGAAGGAGAGGCTCCCCACCCCCAGCTGCTTCCTGCATGTGCCCCATGTCTGCATCCCATGCTTGCGCAGTGGCTAATTCTGGTGTCTCATCAGACAGTAATTATGGGGGAATCAGCAGTGCTGTCATCTCTGCAGCTCAGCACCTGTCACCACATTGCCATCCTCAGGCTGCTGGGATGGGACCGGAAGCTGAGGGAGGAGGGGCACTGGGGCCAGGGGTGTCTGCTCCCTTCCTGCCACTATAGCCCTTGCCTCCCAATCCTATATCCCACAGGTGAGCAATGTATGGCAATTTGGTGGCCACCAGCACACAAGTGCTCTCTGTTAGCTGAGGCAGGTATCAAATATCATATGTATGCACACCCATGACCAAAGGTAGAAGGACACAGGAAGCCAAGGCTCAAATCTCTCCTTGCCCATTTCCCAAAGTCATTTCACTTATCCAGACCTCAGTTTGCCCAATGGCAAAGTGAGGAAAATAGTGCCTACATTGGGAAGATGGGAAGAAATAAGGTGTATAAAGAGTGCAGCACATTTGTGGTCATGTATTCACTCAGCACACAATTAGTTCATAGCCCCCATGTGCTAGGCATGTGCTAGGAAATGCGGGGATGCTGAGGTAAGTGAAACATCGTTTAGTAAGGATCACACTGCAGCCACTAGGGCATGAGCATTCAGTTTGGCTGGTGGTATTTTGTTTCTCTGAAGTTTAATGCCCCTAAAGAGCACAGGTGCCACTTTCCTCACCACAGACCCCACCATTGTACTTCTCCACTACTTCACTTATTTCCTGACCCTAAAGGCATGGAGTTTGCTGCCCCCAAAAGCAAAAAGTAAACTAGGAGGCTCAGTGATATACAGAACCAGTGACTGTTCAAGAGAGATCACGTTAAGAACATGAGAGATTTAATAGAGCTCTGGGAGTTTAGTGGGTGAGGCTAGAGGTGGTCAGGGAAGGGTAGAAATAGGAGGTGACAAAGAGAGAGCATTCCAGGAAGAGGGACCACAGAAGCAAAAGTTCACAGAGGGGGAGGCCAGGCCTATGGGAGCTGGCGAAGCAGCAGCAGCTTCTCAGGAGGAATGAATGGGGTTGGGGGAGGAAGGTGGAGAAGAACCTCAGAATCAAGTTTCAATGACATGAACCACGGAGGAACCCTACTTTTAGGAGCACAGAATGTGAGGCGAAGGTGCACTCTACACATGGCATGGGGGGCTGGGGCTAGATGGGGGCAAAGCTGCAGGTGGCAAGCAAGAGAGGGTGTGGGCTGAGGCTGTCTGTGAAGACTGGGATTGTCTGTCTGACTTCAGGCATAGGCCTTAGCCACTCTGCTCTGTCTCTTCCCCTATAAAACAGAGACAACAGCATCAAGCTCACAGGACAGTTGTGTGAATGAACTGAACTAAGGCACAGTGTTTAACCCAGGGGCCTCCCAATTAAGTACCCAACAAACACTGGTCTTTAGCATTTTCATTATTACCAGTGATGATTTTTTTTCAAAACTCAGCTACACAAAAACACTCCTTGCCAGCCCTCTACATCTTACTCTCTTAAAGCCCACAAAGGAAGCACAAGTCTCTTCTAACCAAAGCCAGAGTCAACAGTGAGGGGCTGACCCCAGCAGCATCCACTACCATGGCAGTCTCTACCCCTAGACGACACCTCTCCGGCTCCCACCCGCACACTCACTCTAGGCATTCTTATAATCCTTCACAGCATTCTGCCAAAACCCATCCACATCTTATTCCACTCTGGCTGATATATTAGGACAGGGTTGCTCCACTTTTTAAAGATGTAGAAAGTATGGCTGATGAGGCACTGAGCTCCCCACCATTGGGGGTATTCCAGAAAGGGTGGGTAAAGGAGAAGAGTATTCAGGCCTTTACTTTGCCCAGGCCCCCTCTACTTCCTCTGAGCCCACCCCAAGGCTGAGCCTCAGCCCCTCTTGGCCAGGAGAGGCCAGAAGGAAAGGGCTTCAGTTTCAAGTCACTCCCACTTTCTCCTGATAAGAGGCCTAGGATGGGGGAGGGAGGGGAGCAGGGAGCAACGTCTTGCTCTTTTAGGAAAATGGTAATTTTAATTAAGAGGCAGACAAACGAGCGTTCTGCAGATTGTCTCCGAGCAAAGTTATTAAAAAGCCATCAAGGCGGTGGCAGCCACAGTGGCAAGGAAGGCTGCCTCTCCCAGCTGCCCACCCGGACTGGGACTGAACACTGGTTCAGTGAGTAGAGAAGGGCAGAGGATGTGGAGTCCCCTAGACAGGGATTCTGCAGCCTCTCTCCTGAGGAGGAGGTGGGACAGCACCTAGGGCTCAGCCTGCCCAGCCACAGGCAGAGGTAGGGACAGAAAGGGAACCAGCAGCCCCTGTGTTGGCTAGGTTTGACCCTGCCATTGCTTTCTCTTTTCTTTCTCAACACCTGGGCCTGCTATGTATTCTTGCACCATTTTATAAGCAAGACACTGAGGCTCTGAGAGTGAAAGTACTTGCCCAAGGTCAACAGCTAGGAAATGGCTTACATGAGGATTTGAACTGAGGTCAGGCTGACTCTCAAGTCACATACTCCAGGCTGCTGTTCCTGGGCCCAGGAGTTCAGAGTGGACTCCCCTGCCCATAATCCCTCCTCCAGATAGGGCTTCTGGATGTTCTCTGAAGTGGCATCAGTAGTTGTCTAACAGTGCTATGGCTCAGCACCTGTAGCTCAGTGGCTAGGGTGCCAGCCACATACACCAGAGCTGGTGGGTTCTAATCCAGCCCAGGCCTGCCAAACAACAATGACAACTACAACTAAAAAATACCTGGATGTTGTGGTGGGCACCTGTAGTCCCAGCTACTTGGGAGACTGAGGCAAGAGACTAGCTTAAACCCAAGAGTTTGAGGTTGCTGTAAGTTGTGACACCACGGCACTCTACCCAGGGTGACATAGTGAGACTCTGTCTCAAAAAAAAAAAAAAAAAAAAGTCTAGCAGTGCTGCCCAGCTCCGAGCCACCAGGGACTTGGAGGCTGAGTCACTGCTTGCTTGGTGGGATTACATATGACAAAAGCACCATCGGGTCAGGGGATACTCTACAGGGACATAAAGTTACAAAGGAGCTGCCAACAGGGCAAGCAGAGACAGATGGGGCATCAGAGGACATGAAGTCATTTCCCTGGGATGGAGGCATGTACCCTACAGTCAGCAGGCCAGGCTGCAGCCTGAGCCCCCAACAGCTGGGGAATTTAGCCAACCCCTCAACCTCTGTTTGCTCACCACTTAAGCAAGGAGTGCAGGACCCTTATCTGTCTTGGTCATTGTTGGACTCCAAGCTTAGCCCAGTGCCTGGCACAGAGAAAGTGTTTAACAAGTCTTGACTGAGTAAATGGATGAATGAATGAGTATGACTGAATAAATGAAATGGGATCACAAGTTTTCAAATGCTACAAACTAGGCAAAACTATCCCATCTTCTCCCATTCCCCCCCCCCCCATCACAGCTGGAACATGGGCTCTTCCTCCCCCCACCGACGAGAGGAAACCCTTGCTTCTGACCCCTCTCCCCAGCTGCCAGCCCCTCAGCAGAGGTCTCCTGCTGCTCCCCCCACCACCAGCCCCAGACTACATGGAGGCTTTGTGGTCTGCACACACATGACATGCCACGTGCTTGCACACCCACACTGACATGCACACACAGACACATACAGACACGTTCTCTGTCAGGTAAGGTGCCCTCCCCTGGCAAAGGCCTGGGCCCATGGGGATATCCTCCTCCCATTTTTGGCCCTCCAGGCTGGAGAGGGGCATCTGACTAAGGACATGGTGGGAGGTGGGATGGCGGGGGAGGCCTCCCTCCTGGCTTACTAACCTGGAGACTTTAAACAGAGGGAACAGAGTCCTGGAGGCTTCCCTCCCGCTGCACGCTGGAGCCCTGGGTGAGGGACAGGAAAGGAGGAAAGTCGTGAATGAATGCCCAGACAGGGAGGGGAGGAGCTGGAGAGAGGAGGGTCTGGGGCAGGGGCAGCAGAGGCCATGGGGGGGGGGACGTGGGGACAGAGCAAGGCAGAGCCTTAGGAGCTGTCCCTTTGGGGGTCACCAGGGTCTGGGAGGCAGACAAGATAGAGACTGGGTGTTGGAAGAAGAGCAGTGACTGGGGGACAGAGACATTGGTGGGAGACAGACAGGAAGACAGACAGCAGGACAACACAGAAAACATAGGATCCTCAGAATGGGGTTCCCAGGACAGCCAGCCAATGAGCCAGGCTTGGTTCTCCTCCCAGAAACAGGGACAAACTGTTTAGTGGGGTGCCCATACAAGATCCCAAATGATAGCACCTTGGAGGGCCTATCTGCCTCCCCATCCAAGGTCATTCTATTCTAGAAGGTAGGTAGGTCCAGGGTCAGATGGGCCTGCCATCATTGCTCTGGTAACAACCCTCTCCTCGGCCTATTGCACTCACCTCATGCTGGGGAAAGCCTCCCTCCCCTGCCAGCAACAGAGGAAACAGGCATTTCCCACAGGATGGCACTCACAGTGTGCTAGGGGCTGTGCAGGAAGATGACACCCTCCCCAGACCTACCTGAAGCCCTTCACCTAGCTCCAGCCTCCACATCCCCGATCCTCACACTGCCACAGCAGAGTATCCTGCAGTTGGCCATCATGTTCTCCTCTCACCCTGCAGGGAAGTCCTCCCTAAATCTGTTCTATCTCCCTCATGCTACAGAACCTATCTATTGCCTTCTTCCTTGGGGCATGCAGCATTGAGACCCTTCCTGCTTGAAGACACTGTGCCCTGGGCACCCACTTGGACGCAGCCCTCACTTGGCTGGCTCAGACCCATCCACACCCACATCACGTCTGTCTACAAGCATTCTCAGAGCCCCCTGCCAATCTCATGGTTCCAATTTTCCCACTGATTACCTAAAACGTGGACGTCCCAGGGAGAAACAGCTGTTGGGGCAGTGACAGTGGAAAATATCAAGAATGCTCACTAACATGTCCAGCCCTAGAGGGCTTCCTGGATGAGTCAGTGGGGCTTGGGAGTGGGAGGTGAGAGGGGCAGAGGGACCCAGGGTACAGGGTAGGAGAGGTCAAGGCTGAGGAGCTCTAGTTCCTTCTAGCTCACTTGCTTGAAATAGGCTGAGGTGAGAATCTAAGTTTTAGAAAAATCTAAACAGGTTTTGTCATGTATACTCTTTCTGCAATGGAGGGACCCTCATTCGATCCAAGAAGAAGAGGAGGTGGCACCTGTAGCTCAGTAGGTAAGGTGCCAGCCCCATATACCAAGGGTGGTGGGTTCAAACCCAGCCCTGGCCATTTCGCAACAAAAAAATAGCCAGATGTTGTAGCAGGTGCCTGTAGTCCCAGCTACTCGGGTGGCTGAGGCAAAAGAATCACCTAAGCCCAAGGAGTTGGAGGTTGCTGTGAGCTGTGATGCCACAGCACTCTACCAAGGGTTAATAAGTGAAACTCTGTCTCAATAAATAAATAAATAAATAAATAGCAAAGAAGAAGAGGAGGAAGACAAAAATTACTATTTATTGTATGTCTACAATGTGTCAGGAACTCTGCCTAAATTACTTCATTTAACTCTGTGAGGAAGCCACTGTTAATACCCTAAATTTTCAGATGAGGAAAGCGAGCTTCAGAGAGCTGAAGCAACTTGCCCAAAATCACAGTGAATGAATGTCAGGGGCTGGGACTGGAGCCCAAATCTCTCTGATATCCAACCTTTTTTTTTTTTTTTTTTGCAGTTTTTAGCCAGGGCCGGGTTTGAACCCACCACCTCCGGTATATGGGGCCAGTGCCCTACTCCTTTGAGCCACAGGCGCTGCCCTAATGTCCAACCTTTTTTCTTCCCTACTTTACCCTTGGGAGAAGAGGTGTCTTGGTCCACACATTAAACACAAAAACACTAATGAAAGCTGATGACCAAAAAAAGGGTCTGCGCATAATTTCCCCAATATCCAGCATCACAGATAAGCAAAATGATCCTCACATCATCTGCATGTGGCCCATGGGCCTGAAAATTGGACATCCCTGCGCCACGTGAGCTCTTGACTCCTGAGCCAAACTGTCTCCTGTTCATCTTCCCCATTTGGCTATACCCCATTTAATGCCCTCTGGGAAGTTCTGCCTGAAGTCTAACTTCTTCCCACTGCATGCTACAGCATAAACTGTTTTCTAAGAGCCAGAATGTGGAAGAGATTTCTCTTCAGTATCATTCTGGTTTATCTTAATGGTAGGAGGCAGATTGTCCTAACCCCAGGCTGCCAGATGGACCAGGAGAGGAGGATGAAGGAGAGAGGGGTTCCAGGATTTCCTTTAGTGACTTCTGTCCCTCTAGAAGTCCCTTTCCTGCCTCTCTCATTTCCATCATAGAGGAAGCTCCAGGAAGGCCCACAAAGGTCCCTTCTTATTTTACCAACTAACAGTTCCCAGGCTTGAGGAAAGCCTAGAGGTCAGGTGTCAACAAAGTGAGAGTCTGTGCCAGTCTTAACAGTTCTCTTTTCCTCAAAGACCTAACTCTCAATTTACAAGGGGGCTGGGGACAAGCATGGGGGTCTCCTCAGGCCAGCCTGACCACTTGTGGGGGTGGGCAGGGGACCACCCAGAAGAGGAGGCCACGATGTGCCTATGAGGATCAATGAGTTATGGAATGGCTGCCCAAGGAGCTGGGATCCTTAATTCTTCCCCAGTGAGCTGGATGCTTGTGGTTGGGGTGACACCAGCTGCATCTACAATTATCATACACCCAGGGGAGGGACTGGGGAGAGGAAGACTGTAGGATACCTCCCACCTCTCATTCTCTGCACAAACCCCACTAACCAGACTCCTTCTGTGGGGTCTTTGAGTCTGGGAACCCTTCAGTAGACCTCTAGGTCTGGGTCTCCAGTATGCTCTGTGGCTGGGGCGGAAAAGAAGCCAGTGCCCTGGGATGAGGATGCTTGCAGAAGTGAGGAAGGCAGGCATGAGAAAACCCAACTCCTTTCCAGTCTTAGATTACTCCATACCAGGTCATGCAGGCAACCAAGTCAGGTGGCCAAGCTACCGGGAGCCAGGATGAGGTTGTGGGGAGAGCTGAGCCACCAGCTGGAAGTGCTGTGGCAGAAAACATGGACTGGATTACAGTCCTTAGATGGAATGGAGTGTGGCAAAGCCAGTTCTGTTGGGGTGGGAGGAGAAAAACAGTTTAGGATTCAGAGGATAGCTGAATCCTTTAGCCACTCCCTTTTCTATCCCCTGGGGTGGGAGGGCAGGTTTAGGGAAGCCATGTCTTCTGATCAAGAGGTGCTGTCTGTAAGGCACATGTGTACATGTGTGTGAGTCCAATAGTCTCTTGGACCAAATCCCCGTTTTTCCTGGGTTAGCTGAAGCCAGGGAATACTCTTTCCACCCTCCATGTGACAAAGTATATATTATCTCAGAGGAGAGCAGGTATATAGAGCCTACCACAGCTGGAAGGCAGCTTAAAGATCTTCTAGTCCTACCCTCTCTTCTTAGACCAAGGACACTGAAGACCAGAGGGGGCATCTAAATTGACAAGGTCACACAGCAGTTAGGGAGACAGGCAACCTGACACCAGTCAAGGCTTATTCATTTCACTGTTTCCCCACTCTGCCCTGGGGGATGGGAGAGCAGCTTCCCTGCCTCCTCTCCAATGGCAACATTGGACCTTTCCCCAGCACACCTTGCTCTCTGCCACCCATACCAGCCAATTCCTCAGGTTGTCAAAACATCATCTGAAAGGTCATGCTGACTAGTCCCCTGTCACTGTGCACACCATAGCCTGCTAGTGCTCACAGATTCTTATCACTGAGGTGAAAGGTGCAAAAAATGGCACCGGAGCTCCCTACCTTCAAGGGGCTGGCCACACACTGGAAGGTTTTTCTTCCTATCTAACCTCAATTCCTCTTACTGCAGCGTGGGCCTGTTTCTTCTCAAGATGTCCTGTGCAGAGATGGGGGGAGGGGGAGAAGAGCAGGTTTCCAGCCTCCACACCCTTCTGTTTGCCCACCCCCAGCAGAGAGGATGAGGGCAGTGTGTCCCAGGGTGGCTGGGCCCTGAGCCCAGTGCATGCGTGGGGTGTGACGGGTGGAATGGGAGAAATAGCTCTTCTAGGAATTGTCCCTTTAACCCCTCATCCTCTGCAAAATCCTAAGTCTCAGGGTTAGCGGTGAGTCTTCTCTGAGTTCAGAGGCATCTATCCCCTCCCCCCTACCATTTATTGACTGTTTATTATGTGTCAGGCACTGGGCTGGAAGTTTTCATCTGTTATTTCATTTAATCTTCACAACAATTCCATGATCAAAAACTGATATGCCCCTGGGACAGTCCTTCCCTAACACTAAGTCTAACCTTGATCTCTCGTGCTGCATTTCCTCTGGCCTAGTCCTCCTTGGTGGTGGAGGGCATTTTTGTTCCTGTCTTCAGAGACTGTCGTCATTACTCAGTGGTCCACATTATCTTCTCCAGGCTACCAACGTTTACCTCAGCCTTGTCCCATGTGACAGGCAATATGTGGGTAAAAGGAACCAAGGCTGGACTGAGGGCTAGGATCCAGGGCACTGCCCTGTGCTGGACACCAAAGGAACACTAGGTAGAGGGGAGGAAGCTCTGGAGAGGTCCCCATGAGATCATGCTGGGCTGAGGGAGGGGGTCTTGGGCCCCACCTTCTATGTGTGTAAGTGGTAGGACCCAGAGGAGAAATGAATGACCTAATCCCCTAGTCCTCTCTCTGTGACAATCTCTGAGGCTCTAGTTTCAGCCCACACATACCCAGAGCCCAGGGGCCTAGGCAGAAGTACACAGGGCCACAAGATGGCAGGATCTGCCAAGGACTGAGGGTGGGAGCTGAAGCCAGAAAAGGAACTCCTACACCTGCTAAGCTCCTGGCATCTCCAGGGTGCTCAGGGAGCACAAGCTCCTCTGCCGGCTGCAGGGTTTTGCCCACCCCATCTTAGCAGTGGGCAACTTTGGTGAATTCACCACCACTTGGTCAGAGTAATGAGGGCAGGGGTCCCCTCCACTAGGGTCACGTTCCTACTGACCTCCAGCATGGCTGGAATATACGGTCTAGACTCACCTCCCCCAGTTGCTCAGGCCTCAGCTTTCGCCCCTCTGGGAAATTCCAGCAGTGGAAGCATGGGCCAATGGGCAAGGGGAGGTGGGACTCCAGGCCTGGTGTGGGCGGCACCCTCCCCCCCCCTTCAAGCAGGCACCATTAATATATGCAAAGCATATGCAAATCACCCAGAAGAGAGACACAACATCGCTGGAATGTCAGAAGAGACCTTGGAGATCATCCAGCCCACGCCCCCTCATTTCACAGGTGAGGAAAGAGGCCCGTGCTGGGAAGGGACTTGCTCAAGGTCACGCAGGCATTTGGGTACTGAGGAAGGATAAGAACAAGGTTTCCTCACTCAGTCCAGTGCTCTTTCTGCCACGATCTTGGTGGGGGGAGGGTTACAACGTGGCAAAGGGGGCCTGGGGTCCAGGGCCCAGTTGGGGCTCCAGGCAGGCCATGGTGAGATATGGAGCTGAGAGGTTTCTTGGATCCCTCCCTTCCCACCTCTGAACCTGGAAACTGCCTGGTAGCTGTGGGGGGACAGTGCATGTGGGCAGCATAAGGCCAGGGCAGAGGGTGGAGGGACAGAAGCTGGAGGCATCAGGCAAGAAGAAATCTGCTCTACAGTGGAAGTGAGCAGAGAAGCTGGAGTGTCTGAGGCAGGGGAGGAAGAGCCCAATGTCAGGGCAAGGTGCCCGCTGTGGTGCAGGGAGAGGATGGCGCCCTTACCACACACACACACACACACACACACACACACATACCCCTAAGTGCTCAGCAGCCCCCTCCTGCCTGGACTCTGATAACCATAGCACCTGACAGGCCATAATAGTCATCCTTTCTGAGGTTGCAGCCCTGGCTGCCTCCATCCCCCCACCCCCAACTTGGCTTCTTAACCTTCCAGACAGTCCTAGAAAGCAGGACCAGTGTTGGGGAAAAGAAGGGAAGACACAGATGGGAGGGGCAGTCAGAGAGAAAAGATGCAAGTGACAAAGACAGAGGCAGGGGTTAGATGTAGAGAGAGCAGGAAGGGCAGAGCAGAAGGAACTGAGGGGCAGGGAGTGGGGAGGAGAAATGGGGAAGAAATGGGGGAGACTGCCTGGGGAAAGGGAGAAAACTGAGGGGCAGAGAACAGGAGCACTCTGGAGCCCCCAAGGAATAGAGGACAATGCAACGTGTAGTGGGCAGGAGTCCAGATACTGAGGTTCTAGGCTGCCCTAGGAATTGGGGATATGCCCCTGCCCCTCTGCCCACCTCCCCAGCAACTGCCCTGGCTGCCAGGAAATCAGTTCTCCCTCCCCCTTCACTCCCCCTCCCTCCCTCCCTCGGGGCAGGCACTGCTTCCCAGCCAAATCCAAAGCCTTCATCTCAGCTTTTCAGAGCTCGGAATGAAAGAAGGGGAAGCCAGTGCAACCCTCAAACCCGCTGACGGCCAGATTTTTATTATCTTTGCTCAAATGGGCCCTAGGAAGCCAAGGAGGGATTCTTCAAAGAGAGTCTGAGTGCCTCATTGAAGCCTGCACCTGCACCAGCCCACCCAAGGCAGGCAGCAGGGGCTTGGGAGGCACAGCTTGCCCCCGGCCCCCCACCACCCCTGGAGACCAGAGCCCAGCCTGCCAGGAGCCTCACTATCAGCATCTCCTGCCCAGGCAGGGGTCTCCAGGTCAGGAAGCCAGGCTTAAAGCTAGACCTAGGTCTGCTGGGCCTCTGAGGCAATCTCTGTCCCTCTCTGGGCCTAGAGGACATAAATGAAGAAAGAAAACAGATCTCCCTGCCAGAGCTTAGAGGAAATAAGTGGTTGGGATTCCTCGAAAGAGAAGCTTTTATAGCAAGCCCTGGATCCTTCCCCTGAACTCTCTACCTGCCCCAAGGTCCCCTCAGATGTCTCCTGACTTGTCTTCGAAAGAGCCTCCCAACCACAGTTGCTTCTTTCTGTCCCTCCCCAAATATAGCTCCCTCCTTCAAATTCTTAACCCTATCTCCCTTCCTTCCCCAAAACCTAACCTGGGATTGGGAGGTCAGAGGCTAAACCAACCTGGTACTTCAAAGAGCTCAGGCCTCTCCCTCCCAGACTCTTCCAGGGCTGGGGTTTTGGCAGAGAATGCCAAGGTTGGCACTGGGCAGACAGTAGCCATGCCACCCCCACCCCCAGCTCTGACCACACCGTGGAGATCGATGCCCACAGTCAAAGAAGGAATCAATGGTTTTAATTAAACTCTTTTTCCAGGGTGGGTCCCTAGAGAGAGAGAGAGAGGGACACAGAGAGAAAAAAAGGAAGAAAGAAAGAAAGCATCAGAGAGGTCCTAGATCCCAGTGTCCAACCCTGCACATCTTTAAGAAGCCTGGAGCACAGCAAGAATCAGGTCATGAAGACCCTAGACCCCCCAGCATTAGGCAAGAAGGCAAGTAGAGGGGTACAGTGAAAGCCTAGGGTGCAGGTAGCCCCTCTGAAAGGCTCATTCTGAGATCCTTCCCCTAGCAATGCTTCCCCTCTCCACTTCAATGCTGCCTGAGGACCACAGTTAAATCTCCAGGACATAGACAATGGGAGCCAGAAAAGGGACCCTCACCCCTCCATCCCAGGCCTGAGGGTCATCACAGAGAACCAGCCATAGTGGAAAGGGCGGAAGGAGCAGGGATTGTGGGGAGGCACTGGACAAAGACCCTCTTGTCCCCAAGGCAGGATGGCAGGAAGCCAGGGCAAAGCCTTTGCACTTGCTGCCAATGGTGCCTGGGTGCCAGGCAGTCTGGGTGGGGATCTGGGGGGCATCTTATTCTTGGGCCCCCTTCCCTTATGCTCAGATCCCTCACTCCCATCCCTTGCTTCTACACCAGGCCACCAGCTAAGTCTCTGCCCCAACAACTCTCAGCTTGCCTGGAGCACTCCTTCCTTTGTGAATGCCAGCCAGTTCCTGACACTTGCCTGGAGTGGCCCCAAACCAACCAACACCAGCAAACCCCTCATGAACACCATAACTGCTCCCCACATGCATGCACACACACAACCACACCAGAAACTGCCACCATCACAGATGCCACCAGTGATGACAGAGCTCACATTTTCACAGTGACAGTCTCCATCAAATGCATCACCAATTTTTTAGGACCAGTAAGAGGATAGAAAAGGGAATGTGAGAAACTGAGGCACAGAGTTAGACAACAAAGCAGTTGGTTCAAGGTCACCCAGACCCAGACTGAGATATCCAGAGTGAGGAAGAAGGTATGCTAACCAGGTATGCTTACCACCCCTCAAAAGTGCTCAAACCTCACCCAAAGGAACATTCAGGCCCACAACATAGAAGTCTGCCCATTTTCCCCCAACTCCCAACCCTCATCTGTTTTCCCTTCCCCAAAACAGACAGTAGGTCCTGCATCTCCTTTTGAAAGGGTTCAGACAAAACCCCCAACTCCAGAAAACCCACTTCCCCTAAAGTTGGGGGGCTGCATGGACCCCTGGTCCCATAGTATTTGAGGAGAGGGGCTGGGAAAGACAGTCCAGGATCCCCTCCTTGCATACATACATCCGCCTATCTGCTCACCTGGCTCCCCGCGGCCCCCAGGGTCCCTCGGTCCAGCCTCCTCCCTGGGAGAGCGGGCTCTGCCCTCGGCTGTCCTCTCCCACCAGGCCAGGGCAAAACGCCGGAGGCACTGCCAGGGCTGCATGGGGAGGCGTGGGGCGGGGGGGCGCGCACTAGCAGCCGCACACGCCCCGCCGGGCCCTTCCAGCCGAGCTGCGGAGGCACCCGGCCGGTCCCCTCTGCTTCCACCAGCATCCTGCTGCCCCCACCGACAGGACTCGGGAGCTGGCCCGGGAGCTTCTGACGTAGCATGGGGGTGCGTGGGAGGGGAGGGGGGGCCACGGTGCGTCCCCTTCCCAGCCCCACCCTCTACCCCTCAGCCTCCTGCCATCCCTACCTCCTCACACCCCCTAGATGCCCTCCCCAGTTGGGGGCGCCCTTCCCAGTTGGGGGCGCCCTCGCCAGCCCTCTGGCCTCCAGAGGGGGAGGGTTTAAGATCAAATAGTCCCTCCCCAAATCCCTCCCTCTCGTGGGCCTTTCCTACCCGCCAGACAAGCGGGGAGCTGGTCCCCAGTTTCTGCAACTGCTGCTTAGGCTCAGAGGTCTCCAGGGCTAGGGCCTCGAGGTGCAGGGTAGGGATGGGGGTGGAAAACAGGCTTGTATCCTGGCAACAAAGCCAACCCCAGAATGCACTCATCCCTTCCTTCCTGGGGCCACCGCAAAGGGCCCACCACCACCATCCCTGCGCCAGCACCCCATCTGGGAGCTGGGGGAAAGAGGCCTTTGGTGTGCCCCTCACTTCTCCATCCCCTCCCCCGCCCCTCCATCTTCCTCTTCCTCCACCTCGGATGGACCACTCCCCTCCCCCACTCTCCTCACCATCCATCTCCCTTCTCTCTACCCCTCCCCCTCCACACAAACCCCTTTCCAGTTTAGCCCCTCAGGCCCCCTCCCGCGGGCACAGAGGCCCTCCCCACCCTGCCTCCAGCTTTGCCATCCCTGACCCCCTCTCTGGTCCCAGCACTCCTCTCGTCCGGGTTCTTCTCTCTATCCCGGCGCACAGCGGTCCCTGCCCCCCACACACCTGCGCCCGGAGCATCCCTTGTCCCGCCGGCCACAGCCTCCCTGGTCCGGCCGCCGCCCCCTCCCCCGGCCGAGGGGAAAACACACAAAGAAAACAGAAATACCTTCCACTTAAGCATGGAGGCACATTAGGGAGGAGAGAGACAGGGACATGCCTTGGGACGGAGCGTTCCCCATCGGGCGGGGGCGCGGGGGGCGGGGGCCCCGGGCCGGCCTGCCTGGCGCTCGCCCTCTCGCCGCCTCACGGGCTCCTCGCTCTGCCCCAGCCCCGGGGCGCGGTGCCAGGCGGGCGGGCCGGGGGCGCGGGCCCCGGCGGGGTGGACCAGCTGGGAGGGCGCCGGCGGCCGGGCGTGTGTGCGCGCGCGCGCGGGCGTGTCACCGAGTGTGCGAGAGCGAGTGTGTGTGTGTGTGTGTGTGTGTGTGTGTGAGCGCGCGCGCGCACCGGCGCGGGTGTGTCACTGCGGGCGGGAGCGCGCGCAGCGCGGGCACGCGCGTGTGGCCGGAACGTACAAAGGGCCGCCTGGGGTGGCGGGGAGCGGAGGAGGGGAAGGGGTACTGAGCCTTCTCGCGCCCTCCAGCGGCTCCGCCGGGGACCCGCGGACAGGGGTGCGGGGCGCGCTCCTGAGCTTCTTCTCACTCCACCTGCTTCTCTCACCCCAAGGGGTCTTCATGCCACAACAGGGTCAAGTACACTGACCCAGGACCTGCCTCATAGGAGGCACCTGGAGGTAGAGGGACACCTCGAGGGTCGGGGACGCCAGGGTCTCCAAGCCCAAGCGCTCCTTGAGGTGGAAAAGCACTCGGGGCAGAGCGGAGCAGCGAGACAAGGGCCACTTTTCAGCCAAGGTGACCTCAGAAACCATCAGCTGTCCTACGCGCAAAGTGTCTGGACCCTCCTCCACTTCTGCCGGCGCGACCCTTCACCCCGCCTCGCCCCTCGGTCTCTCCTTACACACTGCTCTGCTGGAGCAGGACCCGGTACCCCGGCGCCCCCTGCTGGACTACTTCCTCGTCCCCACTTCGTGTTGTGGCCCCTCCTGCAGGCGTGCGCGGGAATTGCAGGGGCATGTGCTGGGAGTGAGGGGCACGTATATGCACATCTGCCAAGTGAGATTCCCAACAGGACCCTCCAGCTACTGTCCCCTCTCATGCCTCAGTTGGTGGAGTAATTGCCACCTCCACCGCAGCCGGCAGAGCGACAGCTTCTGCCACACCCCAGCCTTATCCCCAGTCCCACCTTGGTTGGCTTGCCTGTTGGCTCTGAAGACTTCTCCAACTGCGACCCAGACGCGCTCTCGCCCCAGCTTGTGCTCCAGTTGCTTCCTCCCTTTTTGCCTCAGGTTC
Source organism: Galagoides demidoff (assembly GCA_963574575.1). Lineage (NCBI taxonomy): Eukaryota > Metazoa > Chordata > Mammalia > Primates > Galagidae > Galagoides > Galagoides demidoff. Next base: position 44,782 of record CAUYQV010064030.1, read on the forward strand.
TTTGGCCAGTGCTTTCTCTCCCAAGCCTATCGTGGGAAGAGGAAGGTGGGATGAATCTCCAGCCCCTTCTCTTTACTTCTGGCACTCCCAAAACCGATTTAGATGAGCAAGAGAGGGGCGCCGTACATCTCTTTGGCCATGGGCCACCAGGCAGAGTGGCAGGCAAAGAGCAGGAGAGGAGACCTCACCCCAAGTGGCCTTAATGACAAACCGGTTTCTCTACTTCCTGGCCTACCCAGTTGCAGCCTTAATCTGGGCTCTCCCACTTTCCTGTCCACCCCCAGGCCTGCCCCTGAGCCAGCCACATGCCCAGGTAGGGGCAAGGTCCCAGATGTCCCCTTAGAGATTAATCTCCAGTTTTAGTAATTCAAGTGGCAGGGCCAAAGCCAGAGGAGGAGGGGACCCTTCTTAGCTCCAGCCGGAGGGTTCAGAAGGGCAGCCAAGAGTTGTGTTCTGGATACACCGTCTGGGCACACGACCCCAGCAGTCCACACCCTGACTTCTCCCCTCCTGGGCCAGCTGTCTCTCCTTCTGCCAACTGGATGGTGCCCATTTTTTGGCCTCTGAGCACACAGTGGGCACACATCCAGCTCCCTGCCTGGCTGTGTGCCCAGAATGGGCATGGGAGGCGGCAGGCCCTGTGCAGGGGAAAGCTCAGAGTGGGTAGGGGTAGTTTCCCCTCATAATGGACACCACCTCCCAAGCTGCCAGGAGTTCAGAGCTTGGGCACACACTGGTTTCCTGTTTAACTACACAGGAGTCCTACCCTTCACTTCCCCCCAACTCATATTCCCCCAAGGGACAGGATCCCCTCTCTCCCTCACTTTGTGCCCCTCTAAGAGGAAAGGAATCAGGAGGTGCTTCACACATAATCGTAAATTTAGCCATTTTAACAACCCTTCAGAAATGGGCACTTTCAAGCCTATATCAAAGACAAAAGAATTGGGCTCAGAGAGGTATAGCTAACTACCCAACCTAAGAGTAGCAAAAGTGAAACTCAAACCCAGATGTGCCTGAATCCAAATCTCCCAAACTTCTTTTCTGGCATCTCATACAAAGCCTCATAACCATACATATAGAAGAAGTCTGGGATCCAGTATATGACTGAGAGTTAAGATATACAATTGTGTCAATAATAAATATAAAGGGTATTATTCCCTAGATGACAATCAGAAAGATGCTTCCCCTCACATGGCAATCTTTCTGCCCTTACACCAGATGCTAAGAAGCCACTGCCTTGGGACTGGGTGGGAAGGGTTCTGTAACCAGGCTCAAGGATTGGGAACAATTCCAAAGGTTTCAGCAGAATAAAGCATCCATTTCCCCCCACCCTAACGTGAGCTCCCTCATTGTGAGGGCCCTTTCATGGGAGGAGTTTAAATCAGATTTAGGTAATATTTTTTATTTGTGTAGCTCACTTGCTCACTTTTTTTCTTTCTTTGTTGTTGTTGTTTGTTTTTTTTTTGTTTTGTTTTGAGACAGAGTCTCACTCTGTGCCCTGGGTAGAGTCCTGTGGCATCCTAGCAACCTTAAACTCTTGGCCTTAAGCAATCCCCTGCCTCAGCCTCCCAAGTAACTGGGGACTACAGGTGTAGCTCACTTTTTAATGATGAATCCTTAATATTTTTTTATCGTTTTCATAGTTGTGAGCTCATTTGACCCCCGTTCCACCCAATTCTCCAAAGATGTTTCATCCGCATTCACCCCACCCAGGACAACTCAGTTCATGGGTCCCATGGAAGGTTAAAAAGGGATACAGCCCCTGAATAGGACAAAGACCCCAAGCTTCCAAGTTGAGCCACAAGCAGATAGCCTGCACCATCACTGTCACCCCTCCTTGACCCCACCTGTTTCACTGCCTTCCCTACATCAGATCTCAAAAGGAGGGTCCCCTGTTGTAGGGAGAAGGCTGGAGATGCCATCTCCGCTGATCAGGGTGAGAGCAACACAGGTTTTACTTCTCCAGCCGAGAGAGATGAGAATTGCTCCTGTACGTTGGCATGATGCCCAGGTACAAGCACTGTGCCAGCTGCCTCCACCTGAGATGCCTCAGGTGCTACCCCACCCCACTCTCATTCCTGCACAGGTAACCTCCCTTTGGCCTTCCTCCTGTATGTCTCTGGCAGTGCACTTGGTGGGGAAGGGGCAGCTGGCATTTTAGGGGATTGAACAGCAGATCCTAGCCACTCACCTTGCCTCTCTCAAATACTCCATTCAGTCCTCACCTATTCCTGGAAGCCTTCAGGAGGCAAGTTATGGGGGTGCACCTAGCGGGGAGAATGCTGGCCTTGCCTCTCCTTCCCCAGTATGCAGCAGGGACAGGGGTTGCACATGGCCAGAAGAGGGAGATGAGGCTTGGTGTGGGCAGAGATGGGCACGTGGGTCTCTAGGGGAAGGCAAGGGGGTGGGCGGGTGATGTGGAAATAATGGCTGGGACACCCTCCCTGAACTGCTCACTCTGCCCCCTTGAAGCACTCCCTCCCCACAATATCCTTGAGAAAGCCCCCCATCAGTGGGGCAGTTGCCTGGCCAGGGCATTTTGTGAGCCCCCAGGAAACTATCCACACTCTATCAAGGGCAGCCTAAGGGAAAAGAGGGCTTGGGGTCTGGTCCTGTTCTGGGGAGCGTAACGGAGGCAGCTGTGGCAGAATAGGGAAAGGTGAGAGAGCCGAGGAGAAAGAAGGTGCCTGCCTCTGACCCAGGCCTGCATCCAGAGCTTTCTGGCCACAGTTTGGGCTCCAAGGGCCCCTCCGTCTCTCCTCTCACATTCAGATTTCTCAAGTTCATCCTCCCACCAAGTAGGAGAGGGGTGAGTGGCAGTAAATTTTTAAAGACCCTCCCTCATTCCCTGTGGTCACTCCTCCCCCGCTTGTTATTATAATGAATGCTAATAAACCTCCCTAATTGTGCCCTCATTAGCACATCAAACCCACTTTCTGAAGAGCGGAGAGAGAAAGGAGAGGAGGGTTCTCTGGGGCTGGAACTGCAGCCAGCCTCCCCCAAATAACTTTATCCCAGTGCTTCCGGCAGGGAGGGACCTCACATAGGGACTTGCAGTGAAAAGCCTAGGTGTCCCCCTCTGAGTGGGAATTTTCTGTCCGATGGTGGCGGTCCCCCTCCCACCCCACCCCCGTCCATCACTTCGGTCAGAGTCAGACCAGGAGCTCCTTGAGGCAGACACCAGAGTCTCCCTGTTAAACTAGGGCTCAGCTTCACCATTGGGCAGAGGCTCTTACACTAAATGGGAAAGCCCAGTTACGGGGTGGGGGGGGCTTGTGAAACCTGGGAGTGCTACCCACCCCCTGCAGCCCCCAATTCAGTAAGTGTGAAGAGAGGCCTGAGAATCTGCATTTCTAACAGTGTCCAAGAGCTGCTATTGCCTCTGCCACCAGTCACTGGCCTGGGACCACTATTAGAGAATGGCTGGGGTAGGGACTGTCTCCTTGCTTTCCCAGCTTAGGGCTTTGCCCCCAAAGGTGGCTCTGCTGGCAAGCCACTGCCCACAAGTGTCCAGGGGAATACTGGCATGGATGAGTGTGCCTCACCTTTCTTTTCTCAAAACACCAAGGCCGGTTCCACCTTCATAAGCATCCCTGGCAATTTATTCCTTCCCTTTGATACTGAGGGACGAAGATGACCAGAACTGGTCCCCTGCTGTATGCCAGGTCTAGGCTCAGTACTGAGATACTAGGGGAGAATAATGTTGAGGGTGAAGCTTCCCAGCACTCTACTTCACTCTGCAGTGACCTCCTGGGGCCTAAGTGGGAAGAGGGGCTTGTAGTTGTAGTCTGGGAACCACGTGCATGCCACTCCTCCCTTCCCACTTGGTCCCCTAGGTGGAAGAATTGCCTCAGTGGGAGAATGAACTGCAACTTTAGCGCTCTACTGGAAGAAGTGGGGGGAAGAGGGTGAGAGGAGATTGGAGCAGGAATACAGGGATGGAAGGGGAGGGGAGAGGGGACAGACATAGTGAAGAGACAGGATGAAGAGAAGGTGAAAGGGTGAGAAAAACAGAGGAGAAAAGGAAAGAAGAAAGACAGCAGGAGGGAGGGAGAGCAGTAGACAGAGAAGAAGAGAGGGAGGGAGAGAGGGAAGGAAAGATGGAGGGAGAGATGGAGGGAGTGAGAGAGGAGAGGTCTAAGAGAGGAAAAGGAAAGAAAAGAAAGGCAAGCAGACCAGAGCAGGGAGGAGAAGGAAGGCAGTTTGTATCTATCCTCAAGAGAACATATTATGAGCTGTGATAGCCCAGGTAGACTACAAGTCCAACTCCTGCAGGACCACACACCCAGCTTGGCTTTGAGGCCCTAGATTTTACCATCTGATCCACGTCTTGGTGAAAAAGGGAAAAACTCAGTCCTCCCCACCCTAGCCAGCTGCCTTCCTGGGCCTGCCGAACAGCCTTATAAACCTGTGGTGGGCCATGCAGGGAATAGAGCAGATGTCATCTTGATCTATTTTACCCCTGCTAGCACCTGGTAACCATCTCTTTGCCTTCCAAGGTCATGACAATTCCCTGTTTAATAATGAAAACAGGTGGAACCCTCAGACAGTGCTGGTTGGAATATAAAATGGTTCAGCAGCTATGGAAAACAGTTTGGCAGTTTCTTAAACACAGAATTACCATATGATTCAAACACAGAATTACCATATGATCCAAATAGTTTAGCAGTGCCTTAAACACAGAATTACCATATGAAGCCCAAATGTCCTTCGGTGTGTGAACAGATAAACAAATTGCGGCTTATTCCTACAATGGAATACTATTCATCCATAAAAAGGAATGAAGTGCTAATTCCTGCTTAAACATGGACAGATCTCGGAAACATCATGCTAAGTGAAAGAAGCCAGTCATGAAAAGTCACACAGTATAAGATTTCATCTATATGAAATATCCAGACTAGAGAAATCCACAGAGATTTGCCTGCAGGTGGGGGAGAGGAATGGAGAATAACTGCTTGATGAGTTTGGGACTTCCTTTTGGGGTATGAAAATGTTTTGGAACTAGATGGTGGTTGCGCAACGTTGTGGAAACACTAAATGCCACTGACTTGTTCGCTTAATGGCTTTATGTTACATCAATTGCACTTTAATTTTAAAAAAAGTAATCAGGAAAGTAGGAGTTTGCCAGGGAGTTCACTGAGTTGACCCATCTGTAGATCTCACTCTCTGAAGACTCTCAGAAGGCGGAAGTGCCCCCAGGAAGCTGTCTCCTCAAGGTTCCTCCTGTACCTGGGTCCCTCTCCATGGAAGCCCCCTTTTTAGGTTCCCAAGCAGGTGGCAGACACAGTCTGTAATCTGTGGATCTGTAAGCTCCACTTCCCATCTTCAGCTAACATCCTGCCATCTACCCCAGCAGCAGCTCCTCCCCATCCTTTGCTCCTTAATATAGTATTAAAAGCCCTCTGGTTTTCCCTACCACAGATTATTATTGCTGTTATTGTTGTTGTTGTTGTTGTTGTTGTTGTAGTTATCATCATTGTTGTCTGGCAGGCCCTGACCCAGGGCCAGATTCAAACCCACCAGCCCTGGTGTACATGTACATGGCCGGTGCCCTAGCCACTGAGCTACAGGCACTGAGCCGACCACAGATTATTTCAAACATTCCATAAGTGGACATCTTGCTCTCTGAAATCTCACATTTCCCCCAGTCCCCTCCCCATGTTTTAGGCCCTGGGCTGGCAGCTTAGGATGCAGGTGGTGGGGAGGTGTTCCAGGATGAATCAGGCCCTTCACTGCTCCTCCCTGCTCTAAAGCTTCTGATAGATGCTTCCACTCAAAGATGTTCGGTGGCTCCCCACTCCTTGCATCAGGGCATTATAAGACTCTAAACCCTTTGAGGTCCTAACAAAAGTTTTGCACCCTTTCCCTAGACAAATGAACATATGTACCTACCTATAAGAAATGCATGGGCCTCCCTGACCTCTGCAGCCCATCCAAGGACTTCTTAGAGCAGAGCTACTCGAAATGTGGTCCACGGACCAGTGCCAGCCACCAGTTCACACTCAGAGCACAGAAATGGAGAGTAAGCACTAGGAGACCTTTATAGCAATTTGACGTTGCCACACCACCTAGAAGCATTGTTCTTACTGTATTTATAAGAACATGGGAGCACAATTAACTGGAAGTTTTTTTTTAAGTCTTCCATCCCAGTTTAAGAAGCACTACCCTAAAGATACAATCACCTCAGGGGGGAATGTCTGCCTGCTGAATAAACTTACCCTGGCATTCCAGACCCGCCATGACCCTGTCCTCTAATCTTTTTTTTTTTTTTTAGACAGGAGCTTCAACCTGTCCTCCTGGGTAGAGTGCTATGGCATCACAGCTCACAGCAACCTCCAACTCCTAGGCTCAAGCGAGTCTTCTGCCTCAGCCTCCGAAGTAGCTGGGACCACAGGCGCCTATCACAAAGCCCAGCTATTTTTTGGTTGCAGCTGTCATTGTTGTTTGGTGGGCCTGGGCTGGATTTGAACCTGCCACCTTGGGTATACGTGGCTGGTGCCTTAGCCACTTGAGCCACAGGTGCCGAGCCCCGTCCTCTAATCTTTCCAGCATCAATCTTTCCCCTTTTTTTTGTTGCAGTTTTTGGCCGAGGCCAGGTTTGAACCATTCACCTCCGGTATATGGGGCCAGGACCTACTCCTTGAGCCACAGGCACCGCCCTCCAGCATCATCTGTTGCTAGCTCCTGTAACACCACATAGGCACACACACTCACAAATACACACTGTACTTTCCCTTCACCCTCCAATACTGTTCCCCAATATAGGACTGTCCTTTTCTTCCTCTGCACCTATTGACACCTGATTCTCACTTCAAAGCCCAGCTCAATGCCATTTCCTCCATAAAGACTTCCCAAACTCCACCCCTCCCTCCTCTCTCTCTCTCTCTCTCTCTCTCTCACACACACACACACACACACACTCACATGAACTCTCTCCCTCGCAGCTCTCTCTGTCTGAAATTTCCTCCTTCCTGGGCTTTTGGGGCATGCATGTGGCATTATCTGTGGCATCTGTGTCCTCCTAAATGGGGTAGAGATTTGGTCTTCTTGGTGCCTGTTGTCCCCTCCTGAGTGTCCAGTGCCATACTGTGCATGGTACTGTCCTGACTCACCCCCTCCTGGGCTCTCCTGTGGCTGCTCCTCTGTGCCCACCCATCTTCCAGCCCCCCTCAATGAGGCCTCACCACTCCCCGCCCACCCCTGACTTCACCTTCCTCTCCTCTCAGCAATATCTGCTGGTATATGACTGGGTCCCCAAATCAGAGACATCTTGTGGTGTTAAGGACTTATTTTTATTGTTGTTGTTCTTTTATTTTTTTATTTTTTATTTTTTATTTATTTATTTATTTTTGAGACGGAACCTCAAGCTATCCCCCTGGGTAGAGTGCCATGGCATCACAGCTCATAGCAACCTCCAACTCCTGGGCTCAAGCGAGTCTCCTGCCTCCGTCTCCCAAGTAGCTGGGACCACAGGTGCCCGACACAATGCCCGGCCAGTTTTTGGTTGCAGCCATCATTGTTGTTTGGCGGGCCCGGGCTGGGGATTCAAACCCGCCACCTTAGGTGTACGTGGCTGGCGCCTTAGCCGATTGAGCCACAGGCGCTGAACCACCTTTCTTTCATACATTTATTTGTCTGTGTTACCTCGGATTCATCACAACCCTTCACGATGAGTGAGAGACTGGGATTTTTTTTTTTGTCCCTCAATATTGTAACTGAAGCTGCTAGCTCAGAAGGAAACAGTGTCCATCTCACTGCCAGTGACGGGCTGAGCTGGGACTTAAAGTCAGATCTGTCCACCAAGAATGCAGTGGCATCCAGGCAAGGATGTTGTCCCTAAGACCTCAAACAAGATGATGAACCCTGTGTCCTCTGAGAAATGATTTCCATAATTGTCAGCCAGTTTTCATCTGAGTCCTATAGTTCTTTGGATAAGTGTCCAAGACAGAGAAATGGAAAGTGGGGAGAGAGAAAATGAGAGATGGACCGAGAAAGAGAGAGCAGAGAGCAAGAGAGGAGAGAGGAGGACAAGGAGGCAGAGAGAGAGAAGGACAAAGAGAAAGAGACAAGGAAGGAAAAGGGAAAAGAAAGAGAGGATAAGGGGAAAGAGAGAGGAGGAAGCAGAAAGAGAGAGGAGGGAGAGAGGAGGAGGGGGAAAGAGAGAGGGAGGAGGAAGAGAGAGAGGGAGGAGGGGAGAGAGAGAGGAGGTGGGAGAGAGAGAGGGGGGAGGGAGAGAGAGATAAGAGGAGGAA
>CAUYQV010064032.1:0-29938 GCA_963574575.1 Galagoides demidoff
CCCTGGGTAGAGTGCCATAGCATCACAGCTCATAGCAACCTCCAACTCCTGGGCTCAAGCGAGTCTCCTGCCTCCGCCTCCCAAGTAGCTGGGACCACAAGGCGCCCGCCACAACGCGCAGTCATTTTTTGGTTGCAGCCATCATTGTTGTTTGGTGGGCCCTGGGCTGGGGATTCGAACCAGAACCCCGGCCACCTCAGGTGTACGTGGCTGGAGCCTTAGCCGATTGAGCCACAGGCACTGAGCCAGTATCATACCATCTTAACACAAAAGAATCGCACACACCCACCCCCACACCCAATTATCATCTGCTATCACTACTATTTTACACAATAAAAAACCACTTTAACAGAACAACACAATCTCAGAATGATAATTGGTAAATTTACATGCACATTTTCCCTAAGGGCTGGCTTAAGTTGTCACTTTACTGAAAGACCTTCTGGAATCCCCTGAACTAGATCATCTCTAAGTCCAGACTCTCAAGTTAGGTGTGGGGATTTTGAACACTGGGTGGCAGGGGGATGATAAACTAAGGAGTGTAAAGTTACTACTCATTAAACTATTCATGTATTAATTCAACAAATATTTATTGAGTAGGTATCACATGCCAGATATTTAAAAGCTGGGTGTATTAATAAACAAAATAGACAAAAATCTCTGTCCTCTTGGTACTTATACTACATACTAGAGGGAGGTGAGAGAAAATAAATAATAAACATAATATAGAAGTCAATTATATACAGTGTACTATTTTGGAAGATGCTAACTGCCTCTGGCAAACCAGAGGAAGTAGAGTAGGGTAGGGAATTTGGGGACTTCTTCTGGTCACAGCACAGCAAAGAGTACTGGACTCATTAATATAATTGTCACTTTTCTGCTTCTACTAATTGCCCCAAGCACAGCCATGAGTAAATTGATTAATTTAGAAATGTATTACTTACATCACATATTTAATATCTCTAATGCAGTGTTCTTGTAGACTATGGTAATTAATTCAGCTTAGGAAATTGTCACTGAGTTATTTATTTAGAATAACAGCTTGTGATTTTATTAGTGTAGTATCTGATTTTGAAAATGCCTTTATTCAATCAATTGATTACTCATCCTTCATTTAGTCAACAACTACTTATGGACTGCTTGTTATGCAGAAGGCTGAATTAAAGTTACATTTATAGAGGCCAGCCCAGGCGAAGATCCTTTGAGCTCAAGAGTTTGAGACCAGCCTGAGCAAGAGCCAGACCTGGTTTCTACTAAAAATAAAAAAACTAGCTGGATGTTGTGACAGGCACCTGTAGTCCCAGCTACTCTAGAGGCTAAAGTAGTAGGATTGTTTGAACCCAGGAGTTTGATGTTGCTGTGAGTTAGCCATGGCACTCTAACCTGGTCTACAGAGTGAGATTGTATCTCCAAAAAAGACAAAAGTTACAGTTATAGAATTATGAACTCTAGAATTCCTGGATGTTTATAAACAGGGAATTAACCTAAACAATATTGCTGCCTTTGTTTTGGTGTTTTGCTTTATCATTATGTAAGGACATGTTAGCTGGCCTCCTAAGTACTTCTCTTGGAAGATAGGGTAGCATGTTTTCCTCATGGTACATGGAGGGAAATGAGTGCCTTACTTTTTGTCATTGAGGGAACATTATTAATATTGCAATGGAGACCTTCAGTTTGGGGGTCATTGTCTAGCAAAATCTGACAAAATCTTGAGCCAATTAGTTTAAGAGGTCATACACCTTTGGCTCCAGGTCTCTTTGGGAAAAGAGGGGCCTTAAAAGCTGGGTATGTTAACAAACAAAATAGACAAAAATCTCTGTCCTCATGGTACTTATACTGTATACTAGAGGGAGGTATACCCGCCCAGATGATCGATTGAGTCACTTTTTTCTGGGTTCTACATCCTTGGTGCCAAAAAACCTCAGATACCAAAAGTTTTTGGTTCTGTTTCAGCCATTGTGGTTCAGAGTTCCCTCGGGTCCAGGGTCAGCAAGTAACAAGGAAGGTGCAAGGGTAAGAGTGGGCTGGGGAAAGGCCAAAAGAGGGAACCCACCATGTTTATTATAGTTCCTTCACTTCACTGCTACTTCCAGCTTGCTGTTTAGCATTTCCCTACAATTACAGCAAAAAAGGAAAATAATGCTCAAAAATGAATTCTATATATGTGACGCTTTTAGAAATGTCATGGCCAGGCCTTAACTTTTGGATATTCACAAAATGGGCAGAAGGAGTGTTAGCCCATGGAAGAGATGTATTTTGTTTTGTTTTGTTTTGAGACAGAGTCCCACTTTGTGGCCCTAGGTACAGTACTGTGGTGTCATAGCTCTCAGCAACCTCAAACTCTTAGGCTCAAGGGATCCTTTTGCCTTAGTTTTTCTATTTTTACTAGAGATGGGGGGGAAGGCTTTCGCTCTTGTTTTGGCTGGTCTTAAACTCCTAAACTCAGGTACTCCACCTTCCTCGGACTCCCAAGGGGCTGGGATTATTGAAAACACCTTCAGGAAGGTTGTCAAATACCAGTCTCCTCCCTCCCCCAGGATGTCATGCTGGCAAAAGTACTCAGCCCTGGCTACACATTAAAATCAACTGTGAACTTTCACAACATGCTCAGGTCTGGGGCCCACCACAAGCCATTTTGAATTCATTGGTCTGGGGTAGAATCCTGGCTGATGTTTTATTAAAGTCCAGGAAGTTTAAAGATTTACCCAGGACTGCCACCCCTAATCCCAGTGTCCTGTTCCCAGGTGTGTCAGAATCTGGAGAGAAAAACTCGAGAGACATGAATCTAGTGATTCTCAAAGTGTGATCTGCAGAACAGTGCCACTAGCAGCACTTGAAAATTTAGAAATGGAAATTCTTGGGCCTAACTCCAGACCTTCAAAATCAGAAACTCTCAGGATGTGACCTAGCAACCTATGATTTAAAAATCCTTCAGGCAGGCTCGGTGCCTGTGGCTCAAGCGGCTAAGGTGCCAGCTACATACACCTGAGCTGGTGGGTTTGAATCCAGCCTGGAACCACAAAACAATAATGACGGCTGCAACCAAGAAATAGCCGGGCATTGTGGTGGGCGCCTGTAGTCCTAGCTACTTGGGAGGCAGAGGCAGGAGAATTGCTTGAGCCCAGGAGTTGGGGGTTGCTGTGAGCTGTGATGTCAGAGTACTCTACCCAGGGTGACAGCTTGAGGCTCTGTCTCAAAAAAAAAAAAAAAAAAAATCCTTCAGGCAATTGTCATCAAGCTAAATTTGGGAACCACTGTCCTAATCCAGCCTATAGTATTCTGAACTGTTCATTTGAATATAATTGAGTTAGTTATCTTCTTCTCTAACAAAGAGAACATTCTAGTTAAAAGCAGGAACATAGGGCTTTGTTTAGCGAAAAAAAATTAAAGTGTGAAGATAGGAATGTCAGACATTAACTAGGTTGGAATCTGGGGGTTGGGACAGAGATTGTATAAGATTTTTATTGTGAGATATAGAATCCTTCCCAGGAAATCACATAATACAGGCAGCCATCTTCTCTTGAGCTAAAGCGCCCCCTTTTTGGGAAGACAAAGTCTTGCCCTGTTGTCTAGCTGGAATGCAGGGGTATCATCACAGCTCACTGCAACCTCAAACTCTTAGGCTTAAGCAAGTCTTGTGCCTCAGCCTCCTGAGTAGCTGGAACTACAGGCATGTGCCACTATGCCCGGCTAATTTTTTCTATTTTTAGTAGACATGGGTCTTACTTTTGCTCAGACTGGTATCAAACTCTTAGCCTCAAGTAATTCAATTCAAGTAATTCACTTCCAGAGTGCTAGGATTACAGGCATGAGTCACCTGATCCTAAGACTCTTTTTTAGTGGACTTTAAGTTTATATTATTTTAACCAACTCTAGGCAGGTCCAGGGTCAGCAAATAACAAGGAGGGTGGAGGGGTAAGAGTGGGCTGGAGATAGGCCAAAAGAGGGTCCCATCATCAAATAAGGTTTTCAAAGACAGAGAAGTTTAACAAACAAAACCTTGCACAAGACAAATGAACAGGAAAATACACAAAGCAACCCTGAACCAAGATGTCTTCCCAGGAATCTTGGGTCCACTGCCACAGTAATAACTCAGAGGACATCATGGCAGACTGCTTTGGTTGCCAGAGTAGGGGCAGAAGTCTGAGGTTTTCTGATTTGATCCCTGAATAACCCCTTTAGCTCTGCTGGACTCTTTAGATAAGAATCTTTGTAGGTGAAGCTGGGCTCAGTGCCTGTAGTTCCAGCTCCTGGGAAGCCTCAGGCAGAAGGATCCCTTGAGCCCAAAGGTTTGAGTTGAATCCCCTGCCCCCGACATGAATTTTTCAAAAAAGAGAATCTTTGTAGGTGGAATGATGTGTGTGCTTTTGGACGGTCTGTTTATTATCATATTTCCAGCTTTCAAACATAGCAATGAGGAGTTGAACAATGTCTTAAAGCAGGAGAATTGTTTTAATCATGAAAAAGTCTTCCTAGTTGATGAACTTTCATACAGAGACAAATTCCTTTCTAGTGGCAGAAAGTATTATATCATCGGAGGCCTGGGATCATGTTAAATTTGCCTGAAATAGATCCAAGGAGTTAAGCTGCTTCAGAGCTCACCTGTTTCAAATGGCTCATACATTCCTGAGGAGTAAATCACTGTTCCTGGGGCTGAAAGACATGCTCGAAGTCAGAGTGCGATGGTTATGATTCACTCTGGGATTTCATTTCAAGCCACAGGAACTTAAAATGCAAGTATAGTTCCCAATGTGAAACACGACCTGTAATCTTAATCCATTTAACTTCCTCAAATTGCTGTGATATTCAAAACAGTCTATTTCTTCATTGAGCACAGATGAGTTTCCTCTGTGGTAAAGGTCAGCACCTGAGCCAAAGACATGTCCAGGCTACCTGTGCGTCCTCCTTCAAGGAAAGCAAGCCTGCTTGGTCTATTCTAGAGCATGTGCTTTGGAATCAGATTACCTGGGTTCGAATCCACCAACATGGCTTGTTAGGGATATTCCTTTGGATGGATATATATATTTATTTTTTTGAGACAGAATCTCACTATGTCATCCTCTATAGAGTGCTATAGTCACAGCTCATAGCAACCTCAAATCCTTGGGCTTAAATGATTCTCTTGCCTCAGCCTCCCAAGTAGCTGGGACTATGGGCACCCACCACAATGCCTGGCTATTTTTTTCTTTTTTCATTGTAGTTGTCATTGTTTAGCTGGCCCAGGCAGGGCTAGAACCTGCCAACTTTGGTGTATGTGGCTGACACCCTACTCACTGACCTATGGGCGTCAAGCCTGGATGGGTCTCTTAACTTTTCTTCTGAAAGTACAGTTTCCACACCTGTAAAATGGAATAATAATAATAGTGATATCATGGGATTATCACTAGAATCAGTTCTGGTACAAAGGGAGTGGCCAGTAAACATTAGTGCTTATTTGAGATGCAGTAGCATAATGGTTAAGGGCAATAGCCTAATTTGGATCCCAGCACTGCCACTTAGTAGGTGAATAATATTGGAAATGTTACCTAATATCTCCCTGTTTCTATTCCTCATCTAGAAAATGGGGATAGTCATATTATTTCACAAGTTGCAAGAAGGATCAAATAAATTAACACATGGATGTATTTAGAATAGTAATTGGCACACAGCGAGCCTGGACTACATATTTTGGTAATAGTTTTATACAGGAATCGTGACATAGGACTCCTTTTGGGATATATAGCAATAGACTAGGAATCTGATCTCAAGTAGAATCAGATGAATATTATTTTCCTTAATCTATTTGCCTGGTTAACACTGGCTAATTCATCAAAGATGGAGTTGAAAAGGAATGCAAAGGGAGTTGGAACAACCTGCCACCTGCTGTGCTCCTCACATTTGTAATGTTGCCCTAAAGAAGGAAGCTGAGGCAAAATTAATAGAGAGAGTTTATTTGGGCCAACGCTGAAAGCAGTTGTCCAGAAAACACAGGAAAGTGCTCCGGAGAACAAAGGTGAGGCTCAAGTTTTTAAAGAAAAAGGATGAATCAGGAGAGGGGGTGATTACAAAGGTTGTTCATGAACAATTTTCATTGGTTAATAGGAATAACATTGATTAGTGATTGGCCATACATTGTTGCACTGTAAGGTATGAGTTATGGTGTTCAGTGTTTGGCAGTTTATGCATACTTGACATTAGTTAGTCTAGAGTCCTGTAGTAAGTGGTTTCAAGAGGTATTTATTTAGTTTAAGGAGAAAGTGTGAGACATGACTCCTGACACATTATAAATGCCTTTTAGGGCCTGATAATTTGAAAAGGCCCACATTCTTCATTTCTTTCTTTCTTTCTTTTTTTTATTGAGACAGAGTCTTACTTTGTCACCCTCGGTAGAGTGCTGTAGTGTCATAGCTCACAGCAACCTCAAACTCTTGGGCTCAAGCGATTCCTTTGCCTCAGCCACCCAAGTAGCTAGGACTATAGGCACCTGCCGCAACACCCAGCTATTTTTGTTTGTTTGTTTGTTTAGCAGGCCTCGCCAGATTCAGACCCTCCACCCCTGGAGCATGTGGCCAGCTCCCTAACCACTGGGCTACAGGTAAGCAGCTTTTCCCCCTTTCTTATAGGGCCCTGGGAGAGAATATAAATGAAGCCCAACTACCACATCTAATACTTAAAAGTTATGTATACATCCAGCTAAACAACTGTTAAATAAAGCATTTTCATTTTCTGTGCTCCTATCTTGACAAATATATCTTCATAGAAACCTAGAAGTTCAGGTTCAAACATAGAATTTCTAGAGCCCTATGCCAGAGGTTGGCAGTCCAGAGGGATCCAGTGGCCAGTCCCTGGGCCCCAGGCCCTGGTCTCCAGCTTCTTCCTACTCCCAGCCCCAGTGTCCAGGGTCCACGTCCCAGTTCCTACTCCACACACATAATACGGGTGCAGCGTGCTACCTGGCAATCTCCAGGGACGTGTCCAGCAGACGTTCTGGAAGCTGGCCTGGGCTCTTTGGGCAAAAAATTCCAGAGTCTTAGAATGTGAATGAGTTCAGAATTTTTTCTAAAGGGGGGAGTATTGTGGACTAAATATTTTTGTTCCCCCCAAATTCCTGTGTTGAAGCCCAAATCCCCAATGTGGCTGTATTTGGAGATGGGGCCTCTAATGAACCAATTAAGGTTAAGTGAAGTCATAAGGATGGAGTCCTGACCCAGCAGGCTTGGTGTCCTCATAAGAAGAGCCACCAGCCAGTGTGTGTGCTCATGTTCTTGGGTGCACTCTGTCTTCTGTCTCTCTCTCTCTCTCCTGTCTCTCTCTGGAGGGGATATGAACTCCATTATTACAAGAATAATGGAAAGGCCATATGAGTATACAGTGAGAAGGAGGCCATGTGCAAGCCACGAAGAGGCCCTCACCAGAAACTGACCATGGTGGCACTATGCTCTTGGACTTCTAGAACTGTGGAAATGCATTCTGCTGTTTAAACTACCCAGTCTTTCTGTGTGTGTGTGTGTGTTTATGGAGGTCTAAGCCAGGGGTCTTCAAACTTTTTAAATAGGGGGCCGTTCACTGTCCCTCAGACCGTTAGAGGGCTGGACTCTAGGTCCTGGGATGAGTCTGCTGCTAAGCAGGACAGGTAGTGGCAGCAAAAACACCCGGTGAGCCGGATAAATGTCCTAGGAGGGCTGCATGTGGCCTGTGGGCCGTAGTTTGAGGACATCTGGTCTAAGCTAATATAGGGATATGGGGCTGGCTCCTGGTAGGCACAGCCCTTGGCCCTACAGACTCCTTGATTTGTGTGGAGGAAAAGCAGTAAAAAGCACAAGTTCCCTCTAAAGAACAGGTCTCAGGGAAGAGACTCCATTGAGTTCTAAGGACAGAACTGCTCCCCAAAGGTGCTCAGGGAGAAGTGGAGAAACTTTGAATTTCAATTGTACTTGGTTTAGGCAGAAAGACTCAGTGTGGGAATTTAGGCCAAGAACTAAGTGGACCTTGATGGTTGTGGTAATGAACTATTCAATTCAGCTAGAAATTATCTTAGGGGTCGTCTAGCTCTCACACAGTTGGAGAAACTGAGGGACTCTGCAGAGGTTGAACAGAACTCTGCTGAGATGATAGCTCTCTAAAATCTTAGGCATATAATCTTCCTGTGTTAGGTTATAAAAGTTTCCTAGTTTGTGGATTAACTTTGAGGCCAACTGAGTTAGCTAGGAGAAGATCTTTAGAGTACATTAAGAATTCTTGTCTCACTGCAGGCCAGAGCTTCTCTTGTTTGCCAGACCCAGAGCTGTTAAAGCAAAAGCATTTGGTTAAAAATCACACATAGCCATGGGTGTAATTATTAGTGTTTCTCTTAACATTAACTAAAGAAAAGAAAAAGTGCATAACAACATTTTGGGGGGGGGTGAGGCTTTGGATATTCACAGATTGTTGTTCACCCCGATTAGACAAATATATGACTAACAGAGCAAATATAGCCCTATGAGGTTAAAATGCAATGTTCACATTAAAAGTCTATTAGGTCACATGAAGGAAGTAGATTTCAAGACTGGGAAGAGGGGGCCAAGCTGTATTTCAATAATGGAGTTCATATCCCCTCCCAATCTTGAGGGCCTGGGGGTAGGGAGGTAGGCAGTCAGGACTTCAGAGGATTGCAGTCTGAAGAAATAGAATTAGCATGCAGCACACCTGTAGTTCTATGTTGCCTTTGTCCTTCCTTTGACAATAGGCAACCTATTTGATGACACTGACAGTCCTTCCAGGCAGGGAGAAAGGTCTAATTATGGTAATCATTTTTATTTATCTAGGGTGTTTTCATTTTCAAATGAACACATTTGAGTTAACTGACCATGTGCTTTCATTATTTCTCCTTGAGAAATGAGAATATTAAGATTCAGAGGGATTAAATGATTGGCACGAAGTCAAAAACTAGGAGTTGGGTTGATGTCTTCTGGCTTTAATTCCTCTGTAGAATGTAGTAAAAAAATAATATCTAGAACATACAAGGGACTCAAACAACTCAACAGTAAAAAAAAAAACCCATTAAAAAGTGGGCAAAAGATATGAATAGACATTTCTCAAAAGAAAACATGCAAATGGCCAACAGGTATATGAAAAATGCTCAACATCACTAATCATAAGGGGAGTACAAATCAAAACTACAATGAAGTACCATCTTACCTGATTGGCTACTAATAAAAAGACAAAAAAATAACAGATGCTGATGGGGATGCAGAGAAAAGGAAACTCTTATACTGTAGGTGGGAATGTAAAGTAGCCACTTACAACAGTATAGAGATTTCTTAAAAAATAAAGAACAGAACTACTATAAGGTCTAATAACTCCTGGATACTTATCCAAAGGAAAAGAAATTGGTATGTTAAAAAGATACCTGCACCTCCATGTTTATTGTAGCTCTAGTCACAATAGCAAAGGTACAGAATTAATTTAAGTATTCATAAATGGATGACTGGATAAAGAAAATGTGGTATACATACACAGAAGAATACTATTCAGCCACAAAAAAGAATGAAATCATTTAATTTGAAATAAGATGGATAGAACTGGGGGTCATTATGTTAAATTATGTAAGCCACACACAAAAAGGCAAACATCTTTTAATTCAAATGTGGGAACTAAAAAAAAGTTGATCTCAAAGAGATGGAGAGTAGAATAATAGATACTAGAGGCTGAGAAGAGTGTGTGGGTGTGGAGGAAGAGAGGTTGGTTATTGGGAAGAAACATACATTTAGATGAAAGAAGTAAGTTCTAATGGTTGATAGCAGGATAGGGTGACTATAATTAATAACCATGTACTGTATATTTCAAAATATCTGGAAGAAGGAACCTGGAATATTCTCAAAACAGAAATGATACTCAAAGTGATACCTTAAATACCAAGAATTGATCATCATGTATTCTATGCATGTAATAAAATATTGCATGTACCTCACAAATATGTACAGATATTATGTATTAAAAAATTAAAAATTAAAAAATTAAAAGGACTCAAGAATATGAACATAATCTTATTCAGACCTGGCTGTGCTTATCAAATGATATTACTTTAAGAGGGAAAGCCGATATATATTTCATCCTTTCCCAGTAGGGCTCCAAGTCTGTGGATGTCCTATGTTAGTAGCTTGGGTAGTCCAGGTGGTTTCCAGACCTCTCTTCTATTTCCAGGAGGGTAGGGTTGTGGCCCCTTTCTCATCATGGCAGCCCTGCCTTTGCTGGAAATGATCAAGGGCCACACCCACTGCTCTTAGGTTTGAGTGGATAAGATCTGGGCAGTGTCTCTAATCTCTCTAATTGATTATCTGTCTTGATTTACCTAATTTGTCTCCTGAAAGGAGTAAAAGTCACTCAAAACAAATAATTCTCTTCAAATAATCTAATCTGCATTGGCTTTTTTTGATTATAAAATACATTTTATAGGTTTCTTTGTGGAAAAGTTATGTAGAAAAGTATAAGCAGCCCCCATAGCTCAGTGGGTAGAGCGCCAGCCGCATACACCAGGGCTAATGGGTTTGAATCCAGCCCAGGCCAGCTAAAACAAAATTGACAACTGCAACAACAACAAATAATAGCTGAGTGGACCTGTAGTCCCAGCTACGTGGGAGGCTGAGGCAAGAGAATTGCTTAAGCCCAAGAGTTTGAGGTTGCTGTGAGCTGTGATGCCTTGGTACTCTACCCAGGGCGACAGTTTGAGACTCTGTCTCAAACAAAAAAAAAGAAAAAGTATAAAGAGAAAACAAGTTTACCTCTAATTCCACTCCTCAGAAACAATCACTGTGAAGAGTTTCAAGTATTTCAAGACTTTTTGCTCCAGGCTGGGCATGGTGGCTCCTGCCTAAAATCCTAGCAATCTGGGAGGTCGAGGCAGAGGGATTGCTTACACTCAGGAGTTCAATACCAGCCTGAGCAAGAGTGAGATCCCATCTCTACTAAAAGTAGAAAAATTATCTGGACGTTGTGGTGGGTGCCTGTAGTCCCAGCTCCTTGGAAGGCTGAGGCAAGAAGATTGCTTTAACCTAGGAGTTTGAGGTTGCTGTGAGCTATGAGACCATAGCACTCTACCTAGGGCATCAGAGTGAGACTCTGTCTAAAAATAAAAACAACAAGATTTTTTTGCTCTGTATTTAGAATATTTACACAATAATAGTATATATACAGTGTTTTTCATATCTCCCTTTTTTCATTTAGCATTAAATATTAATGCATTTTCCCATGCCATTAAATATTTTTAAAACCAACACACTTATTTTATGAATGTACTATAATTTACTTAAATGCTTTCCTGTTATTGGGCAATTAGGTTTGCATCTAATTTTATAAATGATTCTATAATAAATATTCTTAACATGATTCCCTATTTTTATCTCTAATATCTTTAAGATCGAATCTTAGAAGGGGAGTTATTTGATTGAAGACTGTGAGTCTTTTAAAGAACCTTAATACTTAAAGTCAAATTGCTCTTCAAAGAAGTATTACTGTTAGTCCCTACACCAGAGCAGGCACTGTTTCCCTATAGACTCCCAGGAGACTCTTGCCTAATGGGTTAGCAATGAGATCTGGCTCCTAATCAGGCTGTCTAGGATGAATCCTGACTCGACTGCTTCCTACCTGTGTCAAAAGGGCAAAGTTGCTGAGTAGCTCTGTACCTTGGTTTTTCTTCTACTAAAAGGGCGTAATGACTTTATAAGGTTGTTATGAAGTTTAAAACGATATATTATAGGTACTCAATAAATGCTAGTCTATTATTATTAATAAAATTATCTTCCAATTTGACATATGAAAAACTGTACCTCATTTTTGCATTAAGTTGCATTATTTGCTTACTTGTGATGATAAAGCTTTTAAATGTTTATTGGAGAATTTGTGTGTGTGTGTGTGTGTGTGTGTGTGTATTTTCTATTCAAGTCCATTGACTCCTCTTAATTGGGGTAGGTGTTTCCTTGTTACAGATTTGGTGGAGTCCTTTCTGTATTATGACATTTATCTCATGTATGGCATAGACACTAAAAGTATTTTTCATAGTTTTAAATTTGTTTTTAATCCTTGTTTATACATTTTTTTTTGATGTAGAGGCTTAAATTTCTGAGTCAACAATGAAATCAAATATAATAATTTTTTGGACTTTTTTTATAGGTTTTTTGTCTAGAAATCCATCCTTCCTCCTGCGACACACAACTACAACAGGGACCTTACCTGATAAATGGAAACATTGTTACCTAATTGTTTGTATCCTCTTATTAATCTGAAATTTAAAAAAAAGAAATTCAGCCTCCATTCCATGTTAGTTTATAATATATAATTTATCATTCATAAATGAAAACTTTTTTTTTGAGACAGAGTCTCACTTTGTCACTCTGGATAGAATGCTGTGGCATCACAGCTCACACCAACATCAAACTCTTGGGTTTAAGCGATTCTCTTGTCTCAGCCTCCCAGATAGTTGAGAGCACAGGCACCCGCCACAATACCTGGCTATTTTTAGAGATGAGATTTTGCTCTGAATCGGGCTGGTCTCTAACCTGTGAGCTCAGGCAATCCACCTATCTCTGCCTCCCAAATGCTGGGATTATAAAGGCGTGAGCCACTGTATCCGACCCCATAAAGTGAAACTTCTTTAACTTTTATTTTCCCTTTTTTGTAGAGACAAGGTGTCACTATGTTGACCAGGCTGGTCCTAAACTTTTGGCCTCAAGTGATCCTCCTACCTTAGACTCCCATAGTACAGGATTATAGCTATGAGCCACCTTACCAGGTGTGATTTTTTATATGTTTTAAGGTTTATTTTGAAGTTCCCTGAAAGATTCTATTTTTCTATCAATACCTTAATTATTTTAGTTCTATAATATATTTCAATACCTGATAGCTTTTTTCTTTCAAATATTTCTTTATAATTCTCGAATGTGAATTCTTTCAGTTTATTTTAACATCACACAGTATCTGAACGTTAGAAAATCTTTTTAGTTAGATTTGGCTTAAGTCTAAATATAAATTTTATTTTAGGGACGTGGAATATTTCTTCATTGATTATGATTTTATCTGTAAAGTTTTGCAAGTTTGGTGTTGTTTTTTGTGGTTGGTTTCATATAGCCTACTCTTGCTAGGATGATTTCAACCATTTTAGTATTTTTGCTGTATGTGGGTGTATTTCTCCTATTATATTGCCTAACTTAGTGCTGTATATGAATGAAACATTTACAGATTCCTGAATATTTTATATTTGACAACTCTAAAGAATTTTCTTAGGAATTCTAGAAGGTTTATAGTTGAGCCAGTTGGGTTTTCTAAGTGTATAATCAGATTACCTGGAAATAACATTAATCTTTTTCAAATCATTGTATCTCTTATTTCTGTTTTATGGATATTGCCAGTTGTACTGTCTGAAGCAGGGGTAGCCAACATTTTTTTCTCCACTGCACAAGGGAAGAATAAGAGGTGCCTTGGGCCAAATATTAAGTACATAAACACTAACAAAAGCTGATTAGTAAAAAGGAAAAAAAAAGGTCCATGCAAATAAAATCCTTATGAAATCAGCATGTGGCCCAAGGTTGGACACCCCTAGGATCAAGCAATCTCTTTTTCCTGCTCTCTCCTCTTCTGCTCCTGCAATGAGTGGAGGACGAGGTTGGGGGAGGAGAGGGAGGAGTGGAGCAAGGCTGGTGGGACAGGGAGGAAGATTCCTGTGGGCTGCAGCAACTATTCAGGGCTGCAGTCAGCGGGGTTCCTGCAGCCCTGGGTGCTGGCCAGGGGATTGCCCAAGGCAGAAAATTTGCCAGGGTCAGGGATTTGCCACCTTCCTTCCCCTTGTTTCCTTTCCTCAGCTTTGCTCTTTTCTCTCCCTCTGCCTTGATGGGAACACGGCAGTGGCTACAGCCTCTGCACTGAGCAGAGAAGGGGCCAACATGATTTTTGCTCCGGTAGAAGCTTGTTCATCTTTGGCTAGAAGATCAGACCTGGGCTTGGCGGCAAGGGCCCCTTAGGGCACCTGCCCTGACATGATTTTTCCCTCTCTCTGTCTTCCCTGCGGCCACCTTTCTTTGAGCCACCAGTAACTTTCACCCTGACTCCTGCAATTGCTTCCCAAATGGCTCTCCTCCAATCCAGGAGGGTCATATTTTAAAAACACAAATCAGAATGTATTCCCTTGTTAAAAACCTGACAATGACTAGAGGCAGTGTCATGCACCTATAGTCTAGCTTCTTGGGAGGATGAGTGGGGAGGATTGCTTGAGCCCAAGATTTCCAGGCTGTTTTGATGGTGCTTGTAAATAGCTACTGCACTCCAGCCTGGGCAACACAGAGAGACTCTGTCTCTTAAAACAAATTAACTAACAAACCTTTTAATAGTTTCCCACAGGTCTTAGAATAAAATATAAACTCGCTAACATGGCCCTGTGTGATTCATCTTTTCCTATCTCCGGTAGTGTCTTGTACCACCTGTCTTCTCCTTGTTCTCCAGGGATACTGCTCTGTGTCCTTTCCTGTCCCTAGAGCACACCAAGTGCATTTTCACCCCAGTGCTTTGGACTCGCTACTCCCTCTCACTGGAACATTCTCCCCCCAGCCCTTGCATGTGTTTGCTTCCTCATTACTCAGGTCTCACATCCAATATCCTTACTCCCTCCCTTCCTGCTCTGAGAGCGCCTTGTTTGTGTTCTTTGTGGCATTTAATGATCTTGTTTTTTTTGTTCAGTTATTTACTGTACCTTTGTCACCTGCAGTGTAAACACTATGATGGCAGAAAATGTATCTTGTTTACATCTGACCTCCTGGAATCCAGAACTCTGGTCTACAGAAAGCACTCAAAAAATAGTTTCAGCCTGGCTTCCCTCTAGAAAGTAAAGGGGGTTACCAGGGGTTGCATGCGTTTTGGGAAGTGATACCAGGCAGGAGGAGTGAGGTTGAGGAAGTCGAACGGTGGAGAAGGAAAAGCCAAAACAGATGTCTGTCCCAGGTGGTCACGGCATCTTCTGTGGAGCCCCGTGTCCCAGAAATGTCCAGTCAAGGGACAGAAAAGGGGATGTCTGCCCATCAAATTCTGTTTCAGCTTTAGGGCTTTTGTTTCTGTGGGTACATGCTGGATAAGCTACAAGATTGTAAGGCTCAGTGCAAAATAAATTATAGATCCTTGTTCAAAAAGTATTTCTTTTTTTTTTTTTAAATATGGAACGCTTCACGAATTTGCGTGTCATCCTTGCGCAGGGGCCATGCTAATCTTCTCTGTATCATTCCAATTTTAGTATATGTGCTGCCAAAGCAAGCACCAAAAAGTATTTCTAATTTCAAGATGGAGATAGCAGAGCCTTAAAGTAAGAATGGGCCCTACGAGCACCGGGTCTTACGCTACCACGTGCCTCATCTTTATGCCCTGTGTGTGTGTGGATGCCAGGCAGCTTCCTGCAGCGTCTTAAGAGATGTCAGAGTGTCAGAGAGACCCTCCACAGCACGAGAGCTGAAGGGGAGGTACAGCTGAAGTCAAGAGTTGTCAGGTCACATCTGCAGGAAGCAGGTTGCTCAGTGGTGGCTAGAGCAAAAGGTGGGCTCAGAGGATGTCAGGCTGTGTCCCTTTAGAAATCAGATACCCCCCCCCCCCCAAAATGAGTTTAGAGTTCCTACGGCTCATTGATATTCACCTAAAATTTCAGAAAACATGAGTCGTAACCATTCTTGTATTTCTGATGAGATTAATGAATATAACTTTTGTGCTTTACCATTAGGTATGACCATGGTATTGGTTTCAGTGAAACTGTATTTCTCTTTTTTTTTTTTTGAGACAGAGTCTCACTTAGTCACCATCAGTAGAGTGCCATGGTGTCATATCTCGTAGCAACCTCAGTTGGGGTTCTGAGGAGCTGGGACTACAAGCACCTACCACAATGCCCAGCTAATTTTTCTATTTTTAGTAGAGATGGAGTCTTGCTCTTGCTTAGGCTGGTCTTGAACTCCTGAGCTCAGGCAGTCCACTCACCTTGGCCTCCCAGAGTGCTGGGATTACAGGCAGGAGCCACCGAGGCTGGCCTGAGACTATTTCCTATGTGAAGAATGCCTTATTCCTATGGATTATTATACAATTGGTTATTAAATACTGAATAATTACATAGTTTTGTTTTCTTCTATTCTGATCATCTATAGATGTGTTACAGAGTACTCCAAACTGAGATAGTGGCCTGGTGGGCCAGGGGCCCAGCTCCCCCATTCCCCTTCCCCAGGAAACAGGGGACACATGGAATGAGGCCTTGAAGAACACACATAACATAAGGCCTTGCTGATTTCATGGTACATACACAGGTAGGATAAGGTCATTCTGACCCCACTGATGTTAAAAATGTTTTTGTATCTAGCTATTATTTTGCTTAACCAAGTCACCGCAAGTGCCATAGGTGCCGGTCGTGGAGTCCTGTGGCTGGCTTGCTGCGTTACCCAACCTATAAAAGCTGTGCATTAACTCTGGTCGGGGCTGCTCTCCCCTGATCTCTCTGAGATTTGCGGAGACAGCTGGCTGGCTGGTCTAAATAAAGGCTCCTCATTGGCATTTTGAACATTATTTGTCTGGTGGTCTTTTCTCGCCCCATAACAAAACCTTAGTGGATTAAAATAACCACCAAGGTCAGGTACAGTGGCTCATGCCTATAATCCTAGCTCTCTGGGAGGCTGACGTGGAAGGATCTTGAGCTCAGTATTTGGAGACCAACCTGAGAAAGAGTGAGACCCTATTTCTACTAAAAAAAAAAAAAAAGAAAAGAAAAGAAAATATTCAGATATTATCGCAGGCACCTGTAGTCCCAACTACTTCATAGGCTGAGGAAGGAGGATCGTTTGAACCCCTGGGTTTGAAGTTGCTGTGAGCTAGGCTGATGCCACAACACTTTAGCCTGGGCAACAGAGTGAGCCTCTGTCTCAAACAAAACAAAACAAAAACAACCCTCCCCACATTTTATTGTATCTCATGATTTTGTGGGTTAGGGATTTGGGTAGGGCTTGAGCCACCACGTGACTTGCTTGACTTTACATGGAGAAGAAATGTTTTGGTGGTGACCCAACTGTTGGATGGGCTGGTCTGGAGACACCAGGATGGCTGTGCCGGCATATCTGGTATTTTGACAGATTGGGTTGGAAGCCTGGGCTCTGCTGGTACTGTCAACCAGGGTACCTCTTTAGCGTGGTGGACTCAGGGTAATTAGATTTATTACACAGCAGCTCAGAGCAACTAGAGATAATAGAATATTCAGGGACGGTTGTGGTGGCTCCCATCTGTAATACCAGCACTTTGGGAAGCAGAGGCAGGAGGATTGCTTGAGGTCAAGAGTTTAAGGCTCAAGTGAGCTATAATGGCACTACTGCACTCCAGCGACAGAGTAAGACCCTGTCTCTAAAATCAACTAAATACATAATAAAAAAAAAAATTGTTCAGGGTGGCACCTGTGGCTCAAAGGAGTAGGGCGCCGGCCCCAGATGCCGGAGTTGACAGGTTCAAACTCAGCTCCAGCCAAAAACTGCAAAAAAAAAAAAAAAAAAAAAGATTGTTCATTGTTCAAAGAGGCCCAGGGGCCCAGAAGGCAGCTGCTAGGCTTGTTGTGATGAGCCTGGAAGTCCCAGAATGTTGCTTTGTCACACTCTGTTTCTCAAGCGAGTCACTAAGGCCGACAACCTGGATTTAAAAGTGGAGGAATAAACTGAACTTCTAAAGCAAAGAATTGAAAGGATTTATGGCTATCTTTAACTTACCACACTCCTATTCAAGTTTTTTACTTAATCAAATGACAACTCATCCCTTTGTTATGAAACTAATGGTATCTCCAATGAGGGCTTCCAGATAAAACGCAAATATCACATAAGATACGCTTATCCTCTCAAATTATTAGCTATTTACCTGAAATTCAACTATACCTGGACATCTTTTTCTTTTTTCTTTCTAAATCTGGCAACCCAAGTAAACAGTGTATATGGCAGGGTATCCGAAGCAGGAGGGAGTCTGTGACATAAAGCAGCCCTGAGAATTGAACGGCTTGGGAGGAACGACTAGCTTACTTTTCTAATCAACTGAGAATTAGTTGGAAGCCCTTGTGTTCTTAACCAAGATTCTGCAGATTGTCTAAAACAGTGTTTTTCTTTCTTTCTTTTTTTTTTAGAGACAGAATTTCACTTTGTTACCCTCGGTAGAATGCTGTGGCATCACAGCTCACAGCAACCTCCAGCTCTTGGGCTTAGGCCATTCTCTTTGTCTCAGCCTCCCGAGTAGCTGAGACTACAGGCACCCACCAGGATGCCCAGCTATAAAGCAGTGTTTTTCAACCTTTTTTTTTTTTTAATCCCACAGCACACTTGAGCCTATAGTTAAACTTCCATGGCACACTTATCTTAAACAAAAAAAAAGAGTGAAAAAAAGGATGTACTTACTGTGCTTTGAACTTCTTTTGAAAATAATTTAATTAATGATCTTTAAAAATGTTTGCAGCACCCCCAAGATCCTCTCACAGATCACCAGTATGCCGAGGCACACGGGTTGAAAATCACTGGCCTAAAGTGCAGGAAAGACAACATGCAGCGTTTGCTGTGGGGCCAGGCTCTGGAGTTAAACAGGTCTGGACTCAAGTCCCAGCTCAGGCCTGACGAGCTGTGTGATCTTATAAAGAAGGTTGGCTCCTGTGACTGCTGCCTTGTTTATAAAAGAAGGGCAATACCTCCCGGTGTTGTTGTGAAGGGTAAGTGGGTGTTCGTGAAGTACTTAGCACGGTGCCTGAAACATCATTAGTGCTCAATAACTTTTTCTTTTCCCTCTTCTCCTTCCTCTACTCTTCTTCCTCCCCCACTCCAACTTCTTTGTCTAAATCTTAATAAGTAGAACAGGCTGAACATAATTTTTTTAAATTGAAATTTGGGTGAAAGTCTATTCATGCCAAGACATGTAATAATTTATTTTTCAAAATTCTTACTTAGTATTTTCATATCGTGGGCGCATAAAAAGTGTTCAATGAATAGGCCTATGTGCTTATTGGCCTCATTCATTTACATACTCATTATAGAGGGAAAGCGTGGTTGACAGTTCCAGTGAGTTCACTTTGAGGAAATGAGAGGCTACCCAGTTTTTGTGCGGTATGACTACCTGATAGTGGCTTAGTGAAACCAGCCGTGTCAGGTTAACCACTGAATCTGCTTTGAGTATTACTGACTAGCATAGGGACAGTTTGACACATTATTCTTCAAGGAGTAGAAAAGTGTGCACACTAACAGAACGGATTTGTAATATAAGATATTGGTTCTATGGAATACATGTAAGTTAGATACTTTTAAAAAAGCATTAACACAGTTTTCTAAGGCATCCTCGAGGAACCTCTGTCTAATAGAATGTTCTGTGATGATGGAAAAGCTCTGTGTCTGTACAGCTCAGTATGGTAGCTGACATGCACATGTGGCCATTAAGCGCTTGAAATGTGCTGGGTGTGGTGGCTCACACCTGTCATCCCTGCACTCTGGGAGGTCAAGACAGGTGGATCACCTGAGCTGAGGAGTTCAAGACCAGCCTGGGCAAGAGCAAGACCCCTTCTCTACTAAAAATAGAAAAATTAGCTGGGTGTCATGGCAGGTGCCTGTAGACCCAGCTACATGGGTAGCTGAAGCAAGAGAGGATCACTTGAGCCTAGGAATTTGAGGTTGCCATGAGCTATGATGATAGGGCAGTCTACCCAGGGCAACAGAGTAAGACTCTATTTCAAAAAAAAAAAAAAGCATTAGAAATGTGAGGAACTGTAATTTAAATTTCATTTAATTTTAATTAATTTGAATTTCAATTATCACATAGCTGGTGGCTACTGTATTGCATGGTGAGCTCCTGACAGTGAATGGCATTTGTGCATTCTACCAATATTAAAATGCATCAGATCTTCACTTCTCTACAGTCTCTCTGTCAGCTCCACTGACTCAGTAAGCTATTCCAAGCCAACTTAATTTTAAAGTAATAGATACTAGGTCCGGGACAAGAAGTTCCATTTCCCTATCTTGTGCCCAAGGCAGACACGGCTAATTGACCATGGCATTTTTATTTTCTCTGAGCTTAAGAGTAGCTTTATACTCTTTCTCACAGGAAGGCTCTGGAAGGTCACTCCTCATGGAGAGGAATTAACAATAAACTGATATTTATTGAAGGCTCACTGTATGCCAGACACTTTATCAGTCAAGGGTTATTTCAGAATTAGGCCCAGCCACTCCTGTCCCACAGGTCTGCATCTTCTTCCTCTTGGGAACTGAGATATTTGTTCAACTTGGTTGGATGTCAACCCGCTCAGCCACCTCCATGGGACAGTGCAGTCAGTCACCCAAAGGACAAAGACACTCATTTCTCTCTTTATAGTAGCTGAAAAAACTTCAAACATGGATCTTCTGACCTTAATTCCACCACCATATGTGTAGGTAGTGGAGGCTGGATGTGGAGAAAGAAAAGAAAAAGAACCCTTAGTGTCTGTATCAGCATTGAGCAGGATGCTTTGGGTATTTACGTCACTTATCAGCTACAACAACCACCCTGACAGAATATATGTAAAGCAGCTTTAATTTTTCTCATCCTCTCCTGTAGTTCCCTGGAAATGAATAACTACTTTTGGCAGAGGGTATTTAATTCCGTTTACTTATTAATTCATTCATGTACTCCTTTAGTTATATAAATCAGGTACTCATTAAGTACAAAAACCAAAGCTGGTTTCTGAGGAGGCTCAGCAAAATCAAGGTACTGGCCTCAAGGCGTTCAGCTTCCATGAAGTCTCAGTGCAGGACAACATGGGCCGTGGCCATACAGAGAAGAAGGTATTTGAGTGAGGAGGCAAGGAGGGCTACAAAGAGAAGGTGGCCTTTGTACTGGATGTTGATGGATAAAAAGGGTACACCAGGGAGGAAAGGAGATTCTAGGTAGAGGTAAAATTATGCGTAATGGCATGGATACTTTACAAAACCTTGTGACATATTTGAGAACTTGAAGAAAATGTCGATGCGTGTGGTGGCTCATGTCTGTAATCCTAGTACTCTGGGAGGCTAAGGCAAGTGGATTGCTTGAGTTCAGGAGTTCCAGACCAGCCTGAGCGAGACTGAGACCCCATCTCTACTAAAAATCAAAAAACTAGTGGGTGTTGAAATGGGCACCTGGAGTGCCAGCTACCTGGGAGGCTGAGGCAGGAGGATCAACTGGGCCCAATAGTTTGAAGTTGCTATGGGCTATGATGCCATGGCACTCTACGTAGGGTGACAGAGTGAAACTCTGTCTCCAAAAAAAAAAAAGAATGAAAAGAAAAAGAAAAAAAGAAAATTTAGTGTAATTTACCATCACTGCTAGTTCTTCTCTGGGAGCAATGTACTTTGCTATTTCATGATCAACTCAAATTAATCATTTTGTATATAAATGAAACTGTTGTGTTAAGGAAATATCAACATATTCTAATATTGAAGTAAAATCAGAAGGAAGATGTCCTGTTGCTAATTAGCTGCCTGACATCAGGCAGGTAAACTTCTTAACTTCAGGTTTTAGTTGCCTCAGCTATAAAATGGAGAGGTTGATATAGAATTTATTCTTTTTTTTAGAGACAGAATCTCACTTTATCGCCCTCAGTAGAGTGCCATGGCGTCACACAGCTCACAGAAATCTCTAACTCCTGGGCTTAGATGATTCTCTTGCCTCAGCCTCCCAAGTAGCTGGGACTGCAGGCGCCCCCCATGACGCCCGGCTATTATTTTTTTGTTGTTGTTGCAATTTGGCCTGGGGCCACCACCCTCAGTATTTGGGGCCAGCGTCCTACCCACTGAGCCACAGGGTAGGCTATCATTCTAAGAAACAACAATAATCCCAATGAAATTCTCAGAATGAAAGAAAAAAGAAAATCAGCAGGCATTTGCTGAATATGCCCCAAAAGCTTATAAGCAAACAAAAAAAGAAGGTAAGTAGATATCCACCCTCAGTTTGCACAACGCTATTAAAAACTACCAAGAAAATATTAAAGTGGGAGTTTGGACTTCTGAATTCTAATGGGGGAGGGTGGGGCATGGTGAGGAAAGTAAGTAAGGGGCTCTATTTGAAGAAGAACTGCTGGACTCGCACAAAGCAATCAGAAAAGGGATACCACTATGATTTTTATAAATCTTGTTCTTAAAAAACAAGAAGTGATCATTCCTGGAACTCTGATAAGGAAGGTTCCAGTAGGCAGGTCACCTGAGGTTCAGCCAGGAAGCTTATTTACTTAACATTGCTGCTGCCTGGACTAGAGGGGGAAAGGCATTTTTAGTTTCAAACTTAATCTACGCTGTAACACATGGAAAAAGAATTTGTGTGTTTTCTAGGAAGAAGCAGATGTTAGCCAACTGAAGATAGCTGTTGCTGTTGTAAAATTCCTAAGTGAGTATTTGTATGCATATATGATAAATGCCATATGTTCATGGTATAAAGAAAGGTAACAATGATTTTCAAGTAATCATATGGTTAGAAAAATTATTTGGTTGGTCTAAATTATATCAGGAAGTGAAATCTCTGAGGCCAGCAGGTAACTAACTGTCTGAGGCTCCCTTACGTACAGATTTTATTTCCTTTTAACACACATCCATGGACGGTAGGAGTGCCAGGGATACAGTGGAGGAAGAAACACATACAGCCCTGTCCTCACTGAACTTAGACTTTAGTGAAGGAAATATACCTGAAAAATGTCATAATAAATATCTCATTAATACATTAATTTCATTAAAAGAAAACAACAACGATAAGGGGGGGTCTAATTTAGGAGAGAGGCAATCAGGGAAGCAAAGACCCTGGCTACTGTTTTCACTGCCAGTTAAACAAACCCCATTAAGCTGTCCATGAGAAAGTCGTGTGGATATATGTCAAATAACTAAAAGTAGACCTACCAACTGATCCAGCAATCTCACTACTGGGGATTTACCTAAAGGAAAAAAGTCATTTTATCAAAAAGACACATTTGCACTTGAATGTTTATTGCAGCACAATTCACAATTGCAAAGGTGTGGAATCAGCCCAATACTGAATCAATACGAGTGGATTAATAGAATGTGGTATTTGTACACCATAGAGTACTACTCAGCCATAAGAAGTTGTAACAACTTTGGTGAAACTGGAGATATATGAAGTGAATTATCACAAGAGTGGAAAAAACAAACACTACATGTTCCTACTATTAAATTGAAATTAATTGCTCAACATTCATGGGCACACATGAAGGTAAAACTCAACAGAAACCAAGCAGAGGGGGGTTGGGGGGAGAAGGGGTTGGGTAAATTCACACCTGATATCTGGGTGATCGGTCCACTTATAATTTTGACTCAAACTATACAAGGGCAATTCATGTTACCAAAATGTTTGTACCCCAGTAATATTCTGGTGGGGGAGCTGTCCATCACGATTTCTCAGTATAATTTTCAGAATAAAATAATTCTTTAAGCATTTTAAGTGATTTAAGTCATTATTTTAGGTAATAAGAGTTTAGAAATCTTCATCCTTGACATATGAGTCCAAACTTTTTTTCACTTGCAGCACCCTGAATCACATAAAAATAACAGTGTAGGGTGGCACCTGTGGCTCAAAGGAGTAGGGCGCTGGCCCCATATACTGGAGGTAGCGGGTTCAAATCCAGCCCTGGCCAAAAACTGAAAAAAAAATAGATAACTAAAAAATAACACTGTAATCCATATGTCATTTGGGGGTTGCTGGCTCCTTCAGATTTAGATAAGTTTTCTTGAAACCTCTCTCATTCCATGCTCTGAAGAAGTCAAAGTTCATTCTAATGCTTCTACAAATTCCACAGGAGCATATGGTCTTATAGTAACCTCTGGCCCTGAACTCCTGCTTTTGCAAATGAATTTTAGATCATGGAACATTATATTTCTATAATATAAATGGGGTATCTGTTTCTTGTCATGTTAGCCAATATATGAAACTAATCCTTATTGTTTATAAGGCGGGCATGAATAAAAGTTTATTGAGGAAGAGAAAGGTATGTTTACAGGGTAAGAGCAAGATATAGCATTACAGAGCAAAATACATTTGCCATAGACAGTGAATGGGCTTCCATGACCAGGGCAATTAGGCCAAGAAGCCAAGAGGCCAATTCATCCTTATTTTGATTGTTAGAGCTCTTATAGGACATTTGGTGTGATAGAATTTTTAAAAGATTTTGAGAGGGGATGAGGTGAAGAAGAAATTTATATCAGTCAGGGTAATTCAACCATTGTAACAAATGAGTCCTGCTGTAATAATAATGAAAGGATTGTTTCTTACTCATATTGCAGTCCAATGGGGGTTGGCAGGGGCCTGATCCATACAATCCTTCACAGTCTTTTTTTTTTTTTGAGACAGAGTCTCTCTCTGTTGCCCTGAGTAGAGTGCCATGGTATGATAGCTCACAACAACCTCAAACTCTTGGGCTTGAGCAATCCTCTTGCCTCAGCTTCCTGAGTAGCTGAGACTACAGGCCTGGGGCACTATGCCCAGCTAGTTTTCTTTCTATTTTTGGTAGAGACAGGGTCTCACTCTCACTCACGTTTGTCTTGAACTCCTGAGCTCAAGCAATCCTCCACTCAAAGCAGCCTCCCAGATTGCTAGGATTACAGGTGTCAGCCACCACACCCAGCTAGCCTTCACAGTTTTGAGCCTCCTCTCCAGTGGCTTCAGAGTCTTCTAGGGTCATGGAGTCCTCCACTTGATCCTCTGTAGAAGTGGGAAGATAGTGTGGAGGATGGGAATTACATTATCCGAGCCCAGAGGGGGCACTTTACTTCTGCCCCCATATTCCATTGACTGGTGGTCATGTGACTATCTATACTTAACTGCAAAGGAGGCTGGGAAGTATAATCTAATTTTATTTTATTTTATTTTTTTATTTTTTGAGACAGAGTCTCACTTGCTCACCCTAGGTAGGGTGCTGTGGCATCATAGCACACAGCAACCTCGAACTCTTGGACTCAAGAGATCCTCTTGCCTCAGCCTCCCAAGTAGCTGGGGCTACAGGTGCCTGCCACAATGCCCAGCTATTTTTAGAGACAGGGTCTCATTCTTGCTCAGGCTGGTCTCAAACTTCTGAGCTCAAAGAATCCACTCTGGCTTCCCAATGTGCTGGGATTACAGGCATGAGCCATTGCTCCTGTCTATTGGTTCACATAACTAGAAAGGATAAGATTCAAGGGCTTGAAATCACCAGTACACTTTTCTTCTCGCCTTCTTGTTTGTGCTTCTCTCCACAAGTAGAGAGCTTAAGGGAAAATATTTCAGTTTCACCACAAAAAAGAAAAGACTTAATGTAATACACGTACTTACTAATCATATTCTGAAGCTTCTGACTGCATGTTGGAACTGCAGGAAAAAAACAGTCTTGGCAATCTGCTTCTGCTACCGAATTTATTCTGCAGCAACGCGAACAGCTTCAAATTTAACATTCATTCTCCTGGTTCTTAGAAATTCCTTGGCCTTCTCACTACTAGGGATTTTTAATGTGATTCCTAGGCACAGGCCAACTCTTCTTCCATTCTCCACTGTTATTCCTTCCTTCTTTTTCTTTCTTCCCATAGGCCAGCATTCCTGTGAATTTTCTCTTACAGAGGGTTTTTAACTCTCTCTCACTGCCTTATCTCCCACAGGTTTCTGAAACTCTCACTGTCTAAGCAGAGAACAAAGTTTTTTACTAGAGAATTCTTCAGAGGACATCCAATTTGAGCCCTACTGAGGCCTACATGATATATAACATGTGTTTATGTTTCTCAAACTATTGTAAATACATTCATGGGACTATGAGACCTTGTGCTTGGAAATACATGAGGCCTCAAGATAAAAATAATCTGTTCTTAGCTCAAAGCAACTCCCCAAGGGGCCATGTGTCTATGACATTCCCGACATTCCCCTTCTGCTGGGGAATCCTTTGCACCCTGTGATTCCAATATGCAGTCAGAATCTTCAGAATATGATTGGTAAGTATGTGTATTACAGGAGGTCTTTTCTTTTTTGTGGTGAAACTGTGAACCAATAGACGCCCTTTGCTCTAAACTAGTTCAAAATATGGTCTGTCATTTACAAGTAAAAGAATTCTGATTTATACAATAAACATGGCAACTTTCTTGCAGTCTATTCATTAATTTTAGAGACAGGGTCTTGCTCTGCACCCAGGCTTGAGTCCAGGGGCACGATCATAGCTCCCTGCAGCTTCCTCATCTCTGGCTCAAGTTGTCCTCCTGCCTCAGCATTCTGACTTGCTGGGATTGCAGGCATGAAATCACCAAGCCCGACTTCCCCCCCATAGACTTTAAATCATCTCTAGCCTACGTATGATACCTGTATGATGTAGATGCTATACAAAGAGTTGTTATTCTGTATTGTTTAGAGAATAATAACAAGAAAAAAGTCTGCACATGTTCAGCACAGACACAACTAGTAGTGTTTTAAAACTATTTTTTATTTATAGTTGGTTAAATCTATAACATGGAACCCAAGAGAAAGAGGGCAGAGTGCGTGTTATGTAACAAGAATGGCTGGCTGGGCTCCAGGTCCCCAGGGCTGCACTTACCCCTTCCTGCCTACAGGTGCTCAGGTGGTAAAGCTGGAGGACTGCTGTCTGCTTGTCTAAGTTTGAGACTGGGTCAGATTACTCTTTCCCCTTTTTGTGTGTTATTCTGTGGAGGAGGAACCTGTGAAATGGTGAGCTTTCTATTCCCTTTCTGGTTGGAAAGGGTATTTAGGGTACAGGGCAGAATAAACAGGGACATGCAACAGAGCAGCAATGTCTGTACAGCCTGCTGGGCCATCTGTCATAGGGAGAATTTGCCCGGCCTGCTTCCTAGGGGTTGCGATAAAATGTATAAATAATTTACAACACAAGGGCATCAAGAGAGGCTTATAGGAAAACTCAGTGCTATCTCAAGCTGTCTGGAGCATACTATAAGCCCTCAACTACCACCCCATGACAAAAAAGTGCCAGTTTTGAGTGGAAAGGAAACACTTCTAGCTCCATTTCCTCCCTGGCACAAGTAGCTCTAAAAAAAGAAGCAAGAGTCTCAGAAAAAGGGTTGTAGCTCTAGTTTGCTAAGTGTTGAGGAGGTAAAGCAACAGTATGGACAGAAAGAGTCTGAGACTAGGACAAACACAAAGAATTGCAAAGTAGAAAGTGTACACTGGCGGGATAGACACCTCCGAGGGGCTCCACCTCACTACCTGGGGATATGTGTGTTTTGTTTGGTTTTCTTTGTTCCACAATTGAAATTATCCTTATCTTCCGATCAAAACATTGCCTACCTCTTGTTTCTTTTCTTCTCATACGTGGGAGTTTCTATTTGAATTTTACCTAGGTTGTTTTGAGTGGATGATCAGCCACAGCAGGATATGGGTTTTTTTTTTTTTTAAGTAAGACTGAGTGCAGAGTTAGACTTTTAATTCATGAGGCTGGTTCTGCACATAAACATCTGCACTGTGTTTTCCATAGTTATAAATTTTCATAAATGAAGGGATCTATGAGGAGTCCAAAACAGCCTATTGACTCACTTTGGATCCTGGCCAAGTAAATGTCTTATCTTTTATGTAAAATAGATATCAAATTTTAAGAAAACAATCCAAATGACTTCTACTGGAGTTGTTTAGGATCATTACATTTATCACAGAAAAACTGCTGGGTTTTGGCATTTGATTTGGAGTTTGGCCTAGTCTGTTTTCTATAGTTTATAACAGGATGCCTGGAGCTTTTAAAGAGAAGGAATTTGTAGAAGCTGAGAAGTCCAAGTTTGAGGGGCTGAAGCTAATGAGAGCCTTCTTGCTGGTGGGGACTCTGCAGAATCATCTAGCTCATCTCCTTTTTCTTAAAATGAAGCCCCCAGTCCCACTCTCATGATCACCCATTGATCCATTAACTCATTCATTCATTAACCTATTAAAATCACCTCTAAAATGTCCCACCACTCAATATTGCCACATTAGGTATTAAGCTCAACCAGTTTTGGAGGGGGGTAAATATTCAAACCATAGCAGAATTGATCTTACGACTCAGATGCTAAACATGATGCTTTATTAAACGTGATGTTTCAGTTGGTTAGCATGATGTTTGGTGGTAAGTTCACAGACTGCATCCTGCTACTCATCGATGGAAATAACTTCCATATTAATCTGATTACGGTTAACTTGATGAAGAGATAAGGTATAACTCTTTTAAAAGAAAGTTCCAAAGTCACCACGTTTGGTGTGGTGATTTCAGTTTGACAAACATAGAATATAGCCACTGTGTGGCCCTGCCCTGAAACTGGCCACATACTAAAGTACACACCACATGTGTCATGTCAGCAGGCAGTTTACTTTTTTTTTTTTTTTTTTTGAGACAGAGCCTCAAGCTATCCCCCTGGGTAGAGTGCCGTGGCATCACAACTCACAGCAACCTCCAACTCCTGGGCTCAAGTGAGTCTCCTACCTCTGCCTCCTAAGTAGCTGAGACCACAGGCACCAGCCACAACGCCTGGCTATTTTTTTTTTTTGGTTGCTGCCATCATTGTTGTTTGGTGGGCCTGGGCTGGATTCGAACCCACCACCTTAGATGTATGTGGCTGGCACCTTAGCCACTTGAACCATAGGCACTGAGCCAATGTAGTTTACTTTTGTACTTCCAGTCTGTGGGAAATATCCAAATATGGTGATGATATCTAGAGAAATAGTTGTGTTTAGTCCATGGATCCCAAACATCCAGAGTGTGACTTGACTGAGTTACAGAATAACCAGGTTGTCCAGCACTATTCATGCCCTAGTTCCCCTGCTCATCAGAAACACATGGAGAGGTCTAAAAGTTTTAAAAATGTCTTTGAAATATAGATATAATTAAATTTATTCTTTTTTTTGGTTGAGTTCTACGAGTTTTGACAAAATGCTTGTTACTGCCACTGCAATCAAGATGTAGGACAGTTCCATCACCCACCCCCAACCCTTCAGTTTTGGAAAGTCAACTAATCTCTTATCCATCACTACAGTTTTGCATTTTTCAGAATGTTGTATAAATGAAATACAGTAAGGAAAATGGATTCCATCCCTTTGCATAATGTGCTGGAGATTCGTTCTTGTTGGTGCATGGTTGTTCCTTTCAATTGCTGAGTACTGCTTCATTGTATGCATGTATCAGTTTGTTTATACACTACCCAGTAGAGAGACATATGGGTTATTCCCAGATGTGGGTGATTTTGAATGAAGCCTCTATAACCATTCATCTATAGCTCATTGTGTGAGCATGTTTTTGCTTATCTTGGGTAAATACCTAGGAATAAGATACCTGGGAAGTTTTGAAAAATATTCCTATGCCCATGAAATTGCATTCTCCTGGGTATGGAGCCTTGGAATATGTACTTTTAAAATTTTCCCCAGGTGTGATTTCTTAATGGGTAAATAGTGTTCTTTGAATGATGAAATGTCTTTGAAAGAGGTAATGTAAATGTAGTAAATGCCATTGAATTATTTACTTCAAAGTCATTAATGGTTAATTTCATATCATATGATTTTTACCCCAATTTAAAAAAAGACTAAAAAAATTCTCCAAGGTAAATTTTGATGCTTGGAAGCTCTGATCCGGGAGGTTGTACATGGGTGAGTTTTGGGTTAAAAGATGTCTGCATTGGTCTCAGCCTCTGGAGCTTGGTCCAACCTTCTTGTGAATCCGTAACAAATGAAACTTTCCTTAGAAAGTATGAGGAGGCTCGGCGCCTGTGGCTCAATCGGCTAGGGTGCCAGCCATGTACACCTAAGGTGGTGGGTTCGAATCCCCAGCCCGGGCCCGCCAAACAGCAATGATGGCTGCAACCAAAAAATGGCCGGGCGTTGTGGCGGCACCTGTGGTCCCAGCTACTTGGGAGGCTAAGGCAGGAGACTCACTTGAGCCCAGGAGTTGGAGGTTGCTGTGAGCTGTGATGCCATAGCACTTTACCCAGGGGGATAGCCTGAGGCTCTGTCTAAAAAA
>CAUYQV010064036.1:0-19410 GCA_963574575.1 Galagoides demidoff
CCCAGCCCGGGCCCGCCAAAACAACAATGATGGCTGCAACCAAAAAATGGCCGGCGTTGTGGTGGGCGCCTGTGGTCCCAGCTACTTGGGAGGCAGAGGCAGGAGACTCGCTTGAGCCCAGGAGTTGGAGGTTGCTATGAGTTGTGATGCCATGGCACTCTACCTAGGGGGATAGCTTGAGGCTCTGTCTCAAAAAAAAAAAAAAAAAAAAGAAAGAAAGAAAGAAAGGAAGGGTAATCAGAAGAGGCTATTCTTTTTTTTGTTTTGTTTGAAGACAGAGTTTCACTTTGTCACCCTTGGTAGAGTGCTGTGGCATCATAGCTCACAGCAACCTCAAACTCAGTCTCAAGCAATTGTCTTGCCTCAGCCTCCCAAGTAGATGGGACTACAGGCACCTGCCACAATGCCTGGCTATTTTTATTTATTTTATTTTATTTTTTATTTTTATTTATTTATTTATTTTTGAGACAGAGTTTCACTCTGTTGCCCTTGGTAGCATGCCGTGGTGTCTCACAGCAACCTCTAACCCTTGGGCTTAAGCGATTCTCTTGTCTCAGCCTCCTGAGTAGCTGAGAC
The DNA here is from genome assembly GCA_963574575.1 of Galagoides demidoff. NCBI lineage: Eukaryota > Metazoa > Chordata > Mammalia > Primates > Galagidae > Galagoides > Galagoides demidoff. The sequence goes on from CAUYQV010064036.1 coordinate 577, forward strand.
TATAGGCACCTGCCACAAGGCCTGGCTAATGACTGTATATTTTTAGAGATGGGGTCTCACTCTGGCTCAGGCTGGTCTCAAACCTGTGATCTCAGGCAATCCACCCGCCTTGGCCTCCCAGAGTGCTAGGATTACAGGCGTGAGCCCCCATGCCTGGCCCAGAAGAGGGTATTCTCCATTTGCTTCCAGATCTCCCCAGCATCCTCCCACCTGGCTCTGAGGTGGGATGCAGGTGATAGGGAAGAAATATAGCACGGATACCCATCCTGTAGCTGCACACTACTGCTTCCCTGAAGATAACCCAACTAAACTCTTTTTATTAAATGTCATCAGCTCCATTTCTCCCACTGACCCCCAAATCAACTTTGGTCTGATCAGAGTGAGGGAGAACTTTTCCAAGACCTGGTCTCTCAGAGACCACGCCTGTTAGTTCATCACTATCCAAGTAAATGTTGGGGTGGGGATGGAGGATGACGTGGAATCAGTGAGGAAGGACTGAGGGTGGGTGGGACCCACTAGGCTGGGTGTGTGGGACCCACTAGGCTATCTCAGATGGGAAGGATTCCTAAAGGAAGAGGAAAACCAAGGCTTTTGATGATTGTCCAACCTTGGGACCGTCAGAGTGTATACTGCACAAGTGGCCCCACGCTCTGCAGAGGACATCCAAAAATTCTAGAACATCGAATCTGAAAGGGTGTTAGACTCTTTGGCTTTATAGAAGGAGACACTCAGGCCAGGTGAAATGATCAAACACCCCAAAGGAGGGGCCCATGGGTGGAGGGAACATAACCTCACCAAGGATCCCTGGAGCCCTGATGGGCCAAAGTCCACCTTGTGTCTTGCCACAAGTGGGCCAGTCCCTGCTTCTGGCCAGTTAGAGTGACCCTTTCTGGACCCTGATCGCAAGTGTCATCCCCTGGCTGAAGGAAGACCTGCCAGGCGGAGTCAGAGGTCTGGGCCAGCCCTGTGTGAACAGGAAGCACTTCCCCTCTCTAAACCAATTTCCTCCCTGCCCCACTCTCATTCACAGCTATCACTGTGTGAACTGTGAAGAGCTGCACAGGAGAGGTATTGTTGTGGCTGGAGAGCTAATCCTGATGTGGAGAGGATGCCTTAGTTAGACTTTCCTTTATGGGCTTCTGGATTTTACCTCTCTCTTTCCTATCTTCCCTGTGGCTTGACTCCAAATTTTGCCCCTCTGAGGAATTGGACAAGGGAGGGAGCTCAATCCTCCCAATAATATGACTGCACAGGTTTGGCACCCATAATATAGTGGTTACGGCACCAGCCATATGCACTGAGGCTGGCGGTTTTGAACCCAGCCTGGGCCAGCTAAACGACAACCACCACCACCACAACAAAAAATAGCCGAGTGTATTGGCAGGTGCCTGTAGTCCCAGCTACTTGGGAGGATGAGGCAAGAGAATCGCTTAAGCCCAAGAGTTTAAGGTTGCTATGAGCTGTGAGGCCACAGCACTTTATTAAGGGTGACATAGTGAGACTCTGTGTCAAAAAACATATATATGACTGCACCATAAGTACTGTTATGCCCATGTTATAGATAGACAAACTGAGGCCCAAAGACATGGAATAACCTTCACACATAGCTGCTGAGAGGAGGAAGTGGAAAATGAGCCTGAGTCTCTCTGACTCTAAATACATCAAATCCCAATGAGGAGGGTAATAATACCCAGTGGAATGTGAGCCAAGCGAGGGCAGGGATTCACAGATGGTTTGTTCACTGTTGAATCCCCAGCCCCCGGCACAGCACCCAGCACACAGCAAACAATCAATATTTTAAAATAACAAATGTCAACTTTAATGGAGAAGTTTGGTGTAGGGCCAGGCGAGATGGCTCATGCCTGTATTCTTAGCACTGTGGGAGGCCAAGGCAGGTGGATCATTTGAGCTCATAAGCTAGAGATCAACCTGAGCAAGAGCGAGATCCTGTCTATAATAAAAACCGAAAAATTGAGGCAAGAGGATCACTTGAGCCCAGGAGTTTGAGGTTGCTGTGAGCTATGATGACTCAGTTCTCTACCGAGGATGACAAAGTAGCCCTGTCTCAAAAAAAAGAAAAGAAAGAAAGAAAGAAATTTTGGTCTAGCAAAAGTGCATAAGTTATGAGAGACATATCTTACATCACAGTTTCATGGAAGGTTTTATGTGGTAGAGAAGTTGGGGTAACATTTATTGTCCCTGGTATCCTTCTCTGGCTGTTTTATTATCCATGACAGAGGTTTGGGCCTCCCATAGTAGTTGAGTAAAGAAGAAATAGAGTTAGGAAGTGAAGTAAAAATCTCTGTACACATATAGAGATTATATATATATATATATTTTTAAGAGACAGAGTCTCACTTTATTGCCCACTGTAGAGTTGTGTATCATCACAGCTCACAGCACCCCCCAACTCCTGGGCTTAGGCGATTCTCTTGCCTCCGCCTCCCGAGTAGCTGGGACTACAGGCCTCCACCACAACACCCAACTATTTTTTTGTTGCAGTTTGGCCAGGGCCGAGTTCAAACCCGCCACCCTCAGTTTATGGGGCCAGCGCTCTACCTGCTGAGCCACAGGCACCGCCTGAGATATATTAAAATTATGTCATAGAGGCAAATACTGCTTTGCTTCTTGGTAGACCCCTTGGAAAGACCTTATGGGAGGGTTTTTCAACCCTTTTTATCTCATGGCACACTAGCACCTATGGTTAAACTTCCACAGCACACTTAAATTGCATTGATTTAAAAAAAGAATTAAAAAGGAATATACTTACTGTGCTTTGAACTTCTATAAAAATGATTTAATTACTATCTTTATAAATGTTTGTGGCACACCTAAGATCCTCTCACGGCACACTGGTTGAAAATCACTGCCTTGGCTCAGCACCTGTGGCTCAATCAGCTAAGGCGCCAGCCGTGTACACCTAGGGTGGCGGGTTCGAATCCCCAGCCTGGGCCCGCCAAGCAACAATGATGGCTGCAGCCGGGAAATGGCCGGGCGTTGTGGCTGGTGCCTGTGGTCCCAGCTACTTGGGAGGCAGAGGCAGGAGACTCGCTTGAGCCCAGGAGTTGGAGGTTGCTGTGAGCTGTGATGCCATGGCACTCTACCCAGGGGGATAGCTTGAGGCTCTGTCTCAAAAAAGAAAAAAAAAAAAAGAAAGAAAAAAAGAAAATCACTGCCTTGTGGAAAAAAGAGGACTCCATTTATAAAAACATCTATACATCCTCTAATTTTATGTATTTAAAGATATGGGACTGTGATGTGAAGGAATCAACATTTAATTTGGCCAGTTTTTACTGAGCACCTAGTATGTGTCGCCCACTGGGTTAAGCCCTGGCAGATTCTGAGATGCCCACGTGATGCCCTCCCTTTAAGAGCACCTCAAGGCCAGGGCCCTTTCTAAGAAGCCCTCCTTCAGGGCAGCCAGACCTACTGGGGGGGGGGGGGCGCTCCTTGGCCCTACTCATTCCTAGCAGCACAGAGAGTTAGCATCTTGCTCCAGGAGGTCAGCCCAGGGGTCTTTCTCTGTTTCTCCTCTCACCCCCTCACCTTCCCTGCTCCACCCTCCTCCCCTGCTGACTGCAAGGGTACAAAGGGGAATCTGAGAGATTCTGAGCTGTTTGTTTTGGGTTCAATGGAATCTCATTTACACGTGTTAATTGCAACTAATTGGCACTAATTGGATGAACAGGAAACCCTCTGGGAGCACTCGTACCTTTAATTTGTAGTAAATATCATTAATTAACATATGCTAATTAGAGCCAATTAACATTGATTAAGGGTTGCCAGCTACTTGGAAAGTACAACTCTGTGTCCTCCTCCCTTGGTTGTCTGAAGTCAGCACAAAATGTTACCTGAAGTCTGGGGGTGGCGAAGACATGGGCATGGGCAGTAGCCCTTACCCAAGCTGGATGCTTGGAGGATGGCTCTGCTCTGACCTTCCCCAGGGCAAAGGGGTCTGCAAGGGCAGGAGGCATTAGTACTTCTCAAGAGGTGGGAGGGGTAGGGGTGGGAGGTTCTTGTGTTCAGTATTCTCCCCTTGGCCTGGGAGTGGAGGGGAGGGGAGGGGGTGGAAACAGTGTTAGAAACAGTGTTAGAAGTCAGGCTTGGTGCCTGTGGCTCAATTGGCTAAGGCGCCGGCCATTTACACCTAAGGTGGCTGGTTCGAATCCCCAGCCCGCCGCCAAACAACAATGATGGCTGCAACCAAAAAATGGCCAGGCGTTGTGGCGGGCGCCTGTGGTCCCAGCTACTTGGGAGCCTGAGGCAGGAGACTCGCTTGAGCCCAGGAGTTGGAGGTTGCTGTGAGCTGTGATGCCATGGCACTCTACCCAGGGGGATAGCTTGAGGCTCTGTCTCAAAAAAAGAAAAAAGAAGTCAGCTGATGTAGAGAGTGGGGCCTGCAAAGACGAGAAGGGATTGGGACTCCTCTTCCAGAGAGGATGGGTGATGAGATACCCGTGGCCCAAAGACCCCATCCCATCTGGCATGGTGGGTTTTGTGTGTGCACAAAACCTCCTCCATCTCACTTAGATATATAAATGAAGATACCTTCTCCAGCTGACATGAGGTATGTAGATGGTAGGACCACCTCCGTCAAACATCTCCTTTGCCCACTTTGAAATGTTTTTTACTTAAGATCTGGATGCTGCTCAAACTTCCCAGAGTATGGTGTCAGATTATTATTTTTTTAATTAGTTGCCTGGGAGCCAGATGGCTTTTAGCTTTACTTTCAGTTCTGTTACTAACTAGCGATGGGACCCTTGGGATTCATTTAAAAAAATATAAATTGTTTTATTTTAGTCCAATTACAAAAGAAATAAATGTTTATTGCAGACCCTCCCTCCCGCATCCCCCCTCCATCACCTCCTTCTGTAGTATCTTCCAAGGCCCTGTCCTTCCTCCTCTGTAATATTCCCCTCATCATTGCTTCACGTCCAATGTCCATCCTCATCAGCGGGCTGCACATTTTCTGAAGGCAGGGGTCAAGTCCGTCATAGCAGCACTTCGTGGACACTACAAATGTTTGTTCTGTGAGGGAACGAATGAACACATAAAACAAAAACTATTCTGTAATTTCTAGCACCACAGAGACAACATTTGGGGTGAGTATGTGCGTATTATCTGGATCTATAAATGAAATATGTTACATACAAAACACACATACATAACTGTCTTGTAACTTCAAAAGTGTGTGTGCTACAAACCTTAAGAAAAAGTCATTAAAACCGTAATCATTTACATTTATTACACACTTATTCAACGTTGTACCCTCCATCAGCAAGGGATGAGAGTGTGGGTTCCTTGTATCCCCGCCAGCACTGGCCATTGTTCTTCTCTTTGAATCTGGTAAGCTGTTCAGTCCATTCTCTCATCTGTGGAATGGGGCCAGTGATGCTGGCCGCTCTAGGACTCTCATGTGGATGATTTTGCAACCAGGACCAGGAGTATTTGTTCTCCAGGAGACGGGAGAAGAAAAAGCTGTATAGCTTCCAGGTTTGAGTTGCTGGCTCTGATGGAGAGAGATGGGGGTCTGGGTGGGATAGAACTTGGAGAAACTGCACCAAGGGAACATCTAGGGTAGATCCTTGCTCGCTTACCTCAGAGAAACAGGTCTTCTCTGTAGACCTATTTGGGGTTCAGAACAGTGCAAATTGCAAAGCTGGAAAAGACCCCCTGTAGCACCATGCAAGGTAAAATGAGTTAAGAGCCCTTACTGTGCGACAGGACTTCTAAATCATTCATTTATTTCTTCTTGCCACAAGCCAGTGATGTAGGTTCTATTATTATCCCCATTTTACATGTGAGGAAACTGAGGCTCAGACAGGTTAATCAATGTGTCCTAGGTCTCCGCAGCGCCAAGTGCCAGGACTACAATTTGAATTTCAGTTCGGAGCCCACTTTGCCTGCTATGAAGAGCTCCCACTTCTCATCTGCCTTTGGCTCCAGGACTCTGTGCTTCCTGGGGTGGGGTCCCCAGGGCAGGGTTGGCCCCAGCAACACTGCTGCCTGAGACCAAGTGGATCCCCATTCCCAGCTCCTTCCCCATGGAAATCTGAGGTCTGAGGGAGAGCTACTAGTGAGGTTCACAGCAGCTTAATTACCAAGTGATTTTTAATTTGTTTTTGTTAATTGAAATCTCATTAAGCAAGTAATTTACTCCAACACAGCTCAGGAGTCCACAATTCCACGGGTGAGGAGGCTAAAGGAGTTTTCAGAACTTGCCTTAATCTGGGGATTGTGCTTCCGACCTTATCCTGTGGCCTGTGTGCATTCGAGTGTGTGCACATACACCTCCCAGGGAAGGGGTACCCCCAGATGGCCAGAGGCACCCTTTCTCCTTCTTTGCTTATGCTCCCCTGTGTCACCCCCATAGGGCCCTGGACTCTGCCTGCCTTGCCCTGTCCCCTGGAGTAAGGAGGAAAACATGAACTGAGCTGGCCCTCTGCAGGGCACGTGTGCACCAAGGGATGTGGAACATGGAAGTTTCTGGACTGCCTTCTCCACCCATCTGCACTTGTGCAAGAGCTGTCCTCCTGCCAAGATTGTGTCACAGCCACTTCTGAAAGCGTTCATTCCCTGAGTCTTCCCTGCCGTAGGAAGGGAAGGGAGGGGCCTTTCTCTCTGGCATATTTCTGCTGGGTTTCACTGGTCTCACTCTTCGGACTCTTACTACCATGTGCCAGAGAGATGTGCTTCCATTGCCTGCTGGACTGAGGCCCTGTGAGGCGGAGACCTTGCCTTATTTATCCAATGTAGGATCAGAGGTAGAAATTCTTGCAAACCTGTGCATTACCGGTGCTGGTCAAGTATTGTGTAGTGAATGAAGGAATGAGTTGTGTGCTCAGGCCTCAGGATGCAGCTGAAATGACACTTTCTTTTTATTGCAGTAAAATATTACATAAGATTTACCATTTTTACCATTTGTAAGTGTACAGTTTGATGGTGTTAAGCACATTTTTATTGTTGTGCTACTATCCATTTCCAGAACTTTCTCATCATTCCCACCTGAAACTCTGTACCCATTAAGCAATAACTCTGCATTCTTCCCTCCCTTACCACCAGCCCTGGCAGCCACCCTTCTACCTCTCTCTCTGAGAATTTGGCTGCTCTAAGTACATGATGGAATCACATTAGTCCATATTAGTCCTGTTGTGTGTTATGTCTGGCTTATTTCTGAAATGGCACTTTTTTTCCTTTTTCACCCACATGTACCAGAATGATGAAATGGCACTTTTAAAAAGAGGTCTTTTCTGAATCCTGGACTCTGTTAGCTCACCTGCTACAAGTTCCTGGGTCCCCTTTCAATTACTCTCCTCTGAAACATTGCAATCTGTGGCCATTATTTGGTGGCCCAAATAATCGTGATAACCCACCACGCCCTCCAACGTGTTTCTGCTCTCCTTGGGTGGGGTGTAGGTTTAAAACCAGTATAGATTTCTACCCACTGCTTGGCACATAATAGGGTGCTCATAGAGCATTTGTTGAAAGGGTAACTGAGAATATACACGAGCGTCTGACCTAGACCATATTACTCTGAGATGTGTACATGGGCACGTGTGACTGAAATTCATGTGCCCCTGGGTGTACCGTGCCAGTCAAGGATTCTGGGCCCTACTGCAGGCCAGGGCTGCGGTTTTCTGGTACTCTGCCCACTCTGGGTGCTTTTTGTCTCCCCTTGCGGCCTCCAAATACCTCCTTCCTTTGCCCCTGACTACGGCCACTTGGTGGTTTTCCAAGCCTGACATTTCAAACATGCAATGCCATATGTATTGCCACTCTCAGGTAATTATCACGTAAAATTAAGCTAGTCTTGTACATGAAACCAGCAATTAGCCAGGGATTGAAGGTCAGGGAGAGCTCGTTTATAGAGTCGCTAACAAAATGTTAAGTGGAAGTGTGTGTCAGATGGGCCAGGAGGCTGGATTAGCCTGGGTCGCAGCGGTGGGACTGGAGAGCTGGTGGGGAGGAGGTGGGGATTTGTGGCTCACACTTTTCTCTTCTAGCTTTCAATGTGGGGCATGGCTTTCAAAGGGAGGTTGCTAAGCCTGCTAAATCCTGATGCACACCAATGCCGTTTTTTCCATTCATCTGGAAACCTGGTAGGTTCTGCCCAAAAGCCTGTATGTCAATTCCACCTCCTGCTTGGCTGCCCACCACTCCCACATCTCACACTAAAGCCTTTCAGATCCGCTCTGGGTACCTGAAGATAGAATGAATGCTCTTTCAACACTCAGAAACTTTACCCATGCCATTCCCTTTGCTTGAAATGCTTTTCCCTTTCTCCCAACTACCTTCTTATTGACTGGAAATTTTCTGTTTTTCTTCCAAAAATCTTAAGAGCCTTCCCAGACCCCTCACTTTATTCCAGAATGAGTTATCACTGTTTTTGCACTGTGAGCGTGTTTCCACTGTTGCACTTACACTGTATGGCAATTTATTGGTGATTTGTCTGTCTCCCCTACTACACTGTGAATTATTCATTTATTTTTGGCAAGCTGGAGCTGCTCAATAAATGTTCGTGGGATGAATATAAACATCATTCTTCTGTGCCTTTTGTTCTTTTCCATGTCCTTCAATGCCCTGCTCGGCTGTCACCTCCACTGTGCAGCTTTCCTAGATTCCGTCCCTGGTAGAATTAATCATGCCTTCTGTGTTTTCATGGTACCTTGTGCATGATTTTATTACATCACATACCAAATTGTTTCATATCTCATTACTAATCTACTCAGGGCTACCACACTGCACAACTCCAGGGGGCACCATTCACATTGAGTCAAGCAATGCAGAGATGGTACCTATACTTAGCACCTGGGCAGTGACCTTCCATAGGGCAAAGATCCTATGGCTTTACCAATAGCCAGCATATAATGTATTCTTATTGTCCACACTAGACTCCATTCAGAGTAGGTATGCAATAGACATGCACTAAACATGTGTTTACTTATTCAATAGGTTCTGTGGAAAGAGCTCTAGATTTGGAATTTAGGGGTCTGGGTTCCAGTTCTAGAGTGCTATGCAGCCTTGGGTGAATCACTCAACCTCTCTAGTCCTCATCCTTTCAAATCAGGTCATTAAGTGTTGAAGTGTCTAGGATAAGACAGGTTCTCAAGGCATGCCAATTTCCCACTTTTACACCTTTCCTATCTGTAAATTGAGGAATACTTTTTCTTCTTTTTCTTTTATTTTCTTTTTGTCCCCTTAGCTATTTGAGTTCAGGGTAAATTGAGGAATATTACGATTCCTTGTGGGCTTGTAGAATGATGGGCTCTCAGGATTGGAAGAAGTTTTGAAAGGCATCTGGGCTGACCCCTGGCATCTTCGGTAGGTGGTCATGCAGTTCTGGTTTGTACATTTCTAGTGATGAGGAGCTCACCTCTTCACAAAGCAGGCCATTCCACCTTTAGACAGCTCTACCTTGGAAAGAGCCCCGTTATCTGGCCCTTGACTTCCCAGAATCTCCATCATAGGTGCTGGTTTTGTGTCATGAGGCTAATCTCATTGCCTAAGATGTTATTCAGAGAGAGTGATTTACTCTAGGCTCAAAGACACTAGTTCCATTGCCATTCCTAATGTGATTTGATTTAAAGCCTAGTCACCATCTTGTTTACCCTCCCTTGCCCTTTGTCCAAAGACCTCTTAGGCAGGGTGCCAGAAAAGGGTAGAACTATCTATCATCTTCCTTCACCTAGAACCTGTGCTTCTGTTAGTGAAATCTAAGACCATATCCCTGTGACCTGTATCTCTCTCCACCCTAGGAAACATTTCACCATAGGGAGGCAAAGCTGAGAATCAGCAGAATTCCTTTTAAATTTTATTTCATATTTTAAAAGTCTGCATTAAAAAAAAAAAACCACACACACACCATCATAAGCAAAGTCCAAAACAAATGACCAACTAGGGAAAAATATTTGTAACCCATACAACCAGCAAAGGGATAATTTCCTTAATAAAGAATCCACAAATCAATATGAAAGAGATTCACAGTCTAACAGAAATATGAGCAAGGAATATCGGAAAGTTGACAGAAAAAGGCCCCCAAATTGAAAAGATGCCTAACCTCACTCATCATAAGAGAAATGCAAATTCAAATTAGAATCGTTTTTTTGGCTGTTACATTCGCAAAGATCAAAATATTTGATAACATTTTGTTGGTAGAAGTGTGGAGAAACTGGCACTCTCATCCATTGCGAGGGTAAATTGGTATAATCTCTCTGGGGCGAGGATTTGGCTTTAACCATTCAATTTCAGAAATGCATAAACACTTTGGTTTGGCGGTTCTACCTCAAGGAATGTATCCTGAAGAGGTACTCAAGCTATGCATACTCCGAGGTGTGCTCTACGGGGGCAAAGACTTTTGTCTGTCTTGATCATGGTTCTATCTCTGGCTCCTGGAATGATGCCCAGCATATGGTAGGTGCTTGATAAATGCCTGTTGAATTAATAAATGGATGAATATGCAAAATGACATATGTTCAAGGTTATTCATTTCAACTCTTAGTAAGAGCAAAGAGCAGAAATAATGTAAATGTCCAACTATAATGAAGTAGGATACTGCTGTTAAAAAGATCAAGGCAGCTCTTCATGTACTGGTGTGTAAGGATCTCCAGGGTACATAATTAAATAAGAAAAACAAGGTGTAGACAAATGTATACAATAAAAATTCCAGCTGGATAGTTGCCTGTCTTAGCAGCCTTCAAACTGTGCTTGGTCTTAGACAGGGGAGTTGGGGTCTTACAGCATGGAGGGAGAAGTAGCTTCAGTTTTTTTTTTATACTTTTTTTTTTGGGGGGGGGGGGTTGTAGTTGTCACTGTCTGGCAGGTCCAAGTTGGATTCGAACCCGCCAGCTTTAGTATATGCTGCTGGTGCCTTAGCCGCTTGAGCTACGGGTGCTGAGCCAAAGTAGCTTCACTTTTTAGCATATTCTCTTATATTACATTTGAATTTTAGATACCATATGTACCCTGCTTATTCAAATAAACAAATATAATTCAAAATTTTAAGGTATCTGGGCTTAGGAACTAACCCTATGCTTTTGGACTATACATTTGTGTACACGTGCCCTGCACACCTCTGAGGATATACTTGTATGTGTAGGCATGCATGGATGTGTATTTCCAATCCACTACTTTGTTCACAATTGCAGATTAGTCTAGATTAAATGAAGCACAGCTGCCAGGGCCTTTTTCCTGCTCAACAATCTTCAATGGCTCCCTATTGTCTATAAAGTCCAAGGTCCTTGTCCTGGGTCTCAAGATCTTCTGTCATCTGACGCCAACCCCTCTCCCACCACTGCCTTCACATAGTCTAACCACAGACAGATGGAGCTCCCTGATCATCCCATCCTGTGCCTTGAACTGTGCTCTTCAGAAAACCAAGAACCCCTTCTCCTCCAATGCCACATCAAGTCATACCCACTCTTCAAGGTCCATTATGAGCCTCTTTTCCAAGATGGTTTCTTTGATGTCCCCAAACCATTCTCCTAAGCTACTGGAAGGAAGGCAGGGTCCAAACTTGATTCCTATTTGCATTGTTTTCAGAGCTCAGTAAATGCCAGGCACATAGCAGATACTTGAGAAATGCTGAAGGAATGGCTATGCCTAAGTCCAGGTGGCAGGTGAGAAGATTCTCTTATCTTTGTGGAGTCTGAGCCATCACCATGTTTTTTGTCATCCCTGGGGAAAAGCCTTTTTCATACCTTGCTGCCACCAGCCCTGTGTGGGGCCTTCTGTAGAGTATGCCAGCGTGAGTCTGCTCTAGCCCATCCACACCCACGAGCCTGGCCGCAGAGCAGGGCCCAGACATGACCAGACGGTGAGGCACCACATTCCAGACGGATGAGGCATGCTTGGGGGGGTCACACGTCTGGCTCTCTAACCCACCTGCAGGCACTCAAGCTTTACAGTCCCTCAGGCTGCCCTGGGGTTCGAATCTTCCTTCTCCTTCTATGACTCTGCACCACTAGCAGCTCTCTGAGTCTCAGGGTCCTCATCTGTAAAATGGGATGGCAGGGCCTGCTTCATGTGCCCCTGTGGAGAGTGGAGAGGATGTCTGGGAAGTGCCTTGCCGGCTGCATGGCATCTGACAGGTTCTCGGAGATTAATTCTCTTGGAAGCTGGAGACATGTGGGAAGCCACATCAGCCTGAGCTAAACCTAGAAAGGTAAATGTATTGCCAGAAACCCCATATGCCAAGCAGCACTTTATTGCAAAGCCAAACAGATTTTTTTGGCTCAAGTATCGTTTGGGATTATTTTGCCACAGCTAATGCTCTGTGGGAGAGAACTCAAGACCTACCCAGGGTATAGTTTATATGGTGGCCTCACATGGGTGAATGGACAAACAGATTTGTGTGTTTGCGTATAGGTGTGCACATATGCTGATGCGCCTGTGGACACCCCCCAACAGTCATGCAGGTGGGTGTCCATGAGTTCACACATGTATGTTTGCACCCAGCCATTCATGCCATGGTGCTAGCATGGAGATCCAGGTGGACTGGGCCATGCTATCTGAAGAAATGAAGGCTGGTTGGGGAATTTTTGAGAAAAGATGGAGCAAAAAAGGAAAAAGAAATTTAAAGGCTCACAAAGTGGGCAAGGCATGTGAAAGACAGAAGGATGTGGTGGCTAAGAGAGTGAACTTTGAACTTCTCCTAGGTTCAAATCCTCTTCCTGACAGGGAGTTTCTCACCTTGGGCAGTCACTCAACCTCGCTCTGCTTCAGTTTCTCATCTATAAAGTGGGGATTAGAACAACAGCACCCGCTGATTAGGACTGCTGGGAGGATTAAATGAGTAAAACCTGTAAAGTGCTCAATGGGGTCTGGAACGAGGTAAGTGCTTGCTTAAAAAACACTGGTGGAGGAGGGAATGCTCTCCCGCCAGGTCTCTCATCATCTTCCTCCTCCTCTCCTCTTCTTTCCCTCCTCTCCTTCTCCCCTACATCACGCCTCTGCCCCCTGCCCCCCAGCAGTGTCCTGGTCTTTGCCAGAGCCAGGCTGGGAGCAGGCAGCACGTGCCACCGGCAGGGAAAGAAAGCCAAAGGGGAGCGGGAGGAGGTGGAGACACTGGCTCTGAGATGGTGCTTCTGTTCTTCCCCTTTTCCCTCCCTGTTTCCCCAGCCATGCTCCCAGAGGCAGGAGGTTTGGTGGGTAGTGAGAGGGCTCCAATGAACAGACAATCCCAGCCATTCCCTGGTGGGCTGGGGGGGGGGGTCAGGCCCCCTCCCTGCTCCATCTGCCTCTGCTGTAGCCTGTGCCATCCGGTTTGCCAGCCCAGCCCAGCCCAGCAGGCTGGGACCCTAGGCCATGCCAGCCTTGGCCCTGCTGGGGGTGGGAATGGGCCACGGCCTGGAGTCAGCGAAGAGTTCTCCGGCTTTGTTTTATTTTTCTTTCTTCTTTGCCTTCTGAGCCCTGGTCTTCCTCAGCCCCATGGCTCTGACTCTGTCCTGCGCCAGCCTCTCTGGCTGTCTTGCCTGTCCCTGCATCTCTGCCACCACCTGCCCCGGGTCTCCTGCCAGCTCTGGGCTCAGGGAGCATCAGGCCCTGTCAGACTCAGCTCCTGCACACAGCCCTCTCGGCCCCCTGGGCTGCAGGCTGGCAGCCCCAGCATCTGGAGGGGCTGGCTCTGTGCTCCGACTGCCCTGTGCCTAGGGTCCCCTCCCCATTCCCCAGCCCATCTTCCCCTGTTCCCCTCTCCCTGGTGACTAGAGTCCTCTTCCCACCCCTCTGCCTCCTCCCTGCCCAGGACAGCTTGCTTCCCTCCAGGCCTTGGCTGGAGGCTCACAATGAAGTGGCCTCCCCCCACAGACTGGGAGGTGGAGAATCACCATGGCAACCAAGAAAGCCTCCCCTTCCTCCCCTCCCCTTTCTCTCCTGGCTTCATAGAAGGGGCTAGAGGTCTGGGGGAAGTTTGAACCCTCAGGGATATAGGATGGAGAATGACAGAGGGATAGGAATAGCTGGTGGGACATTTGTGAGAGATATGGGCTGATTTGGGGACCACAATTCTTGAGGAACTGGGTCCAGTTGGTTGTGATTTGAGTGGGTTCAGACACCAGTTGAGTTCTCAACATAGCAGTGATTTATCTGGGCTTCTTATTAAATACTGAGCTTCTGGCCCTATCCTAGACTTATGAAATCCTAATCTTCAGGGTTACATTCTAGGAACTCATATTTTAGAGTCTTTCTGGGACAAGTAATTTTTACATATGTCCAAGTTGAAGATCCACCAGCATATAGAAGTCCATCAGGCCTGTGTTCAAATCCTGACTTGGTCACGCAAAATCAGATAGATGGCAAGTCTCGTGATTGCCCCAAAGCTTAGTTTATACTTCTGCAAAATGGGACAATCATACCAGCTCCACAGGGCACTGTGAGAATTGGTTCTCACAGTTAATGTTGCATAGAGCTTGACTACCCCCACTTCCTACTCTAGGCTCTGTCATCTCAGGGGGTCCAGTAGGGTCTATAGGGGAGCACGATCCCCTCCCCCCAGGCCTCTGCCGCCTGAGCCTTCCCTGCCATTATGTGTTACAGGACACTGAGAATTCTCGACACTGGAGCAACACAAAATCATTAAGGCAAAACAATAAATAAAGGCCTAGAAGTTATTACAGAGCTGACAGTGCACAACGCCGTCCTGCAAAGCAAATATGAATTATTTCAGAACATTTTAAAATGAAAAATCTTCTCTTCTTCCTTCCCAGCCCTGTAAACCATGAACTCCTCTTTCCTTCTCTTCTACCTGTGTGCAGAGCGGCCAGGCCAGGAGGGGCCCAGCCCAGGGTTTCCTCAGCTAGGAGGTCAACCTACTACAGCCTCTTTGGCCTGAATGCCTTTTGGTTTGCTGAAAGCAGCTCCTTGTTCCTTGTGTCCACGCAGAGTTAGGGAATGAGTACTACTGTGAGCCTCTCCTACTCTTAAGGCTGTGCACCCTTCACACTTGCCAGGGAACCCTCCCAGCAGCTCTGGGAAGCTGGGCTGTATTTGTCCCATTTCACAGATAGGGAAATAGGTCCAAAAGGTTTCAGGGATAACCCCAGGGTCTGATAAATGGCAGAGCTGGGACTCAGACCTGAGTTTCCTTCTTCCAAGTTTAAATGAAATGAAATGTACGTACACGGCATACTCTACAAGCTGTCATTATTATTATTTTGAGACAGTTTCACTCTGTCATCCTACGTAGAGTGCTATGGAACCACAGCTCACAGCAGCCTCAAACTATTGGGCTCAAGAGATCCTCTTGCCTCAGCCTTCTAAGTCACTGAGACTACAGGTGCCCACTACAATGCCTGGATAGTTTTTCTATTGTTAGTAAATATGGGATCTCATTCTTGCTCAGGTTGATCTCAAACTCCTTAGCCTAAGCAATCCATGCACCTCAGCTTCCCAGAGTGCTAGGATACAGGTGTGAGCCACCTCACCCAGCCAAAAGCTATTATTGTTATCATATTCAAGTACTCATCCAAGTGCTACCCTCATCACCCAGCACTTTGATAGGCCTGCTGTGGGCATCGGCCATTCTGATTGCTCAGCAGGCCTCCCCTTTTCTGCTGATACCAGCACCAATTTCCTTTGCCTTCCCTTTCCATTTCACCCAATGAAGTGTCAATCCCTGTACCAGGCCCTATTGGCCTCCACTAATCACATGAGAGCCAGGATTGCCCAATCTTAGTTCCCCATTTTTCTGAGCAGGGATTGAACCTGAGTTGCAATCAATGAAAGAGTCATCTGGGACAGACTTTGAATGAGGCAAATTTTCCCCCTCTCTGCCTTACCTGCTCCTCTGGGCCACGCCCCATCCTTTCCATCTTTCCCCCACCCCACATGGAGGACGCTCATTGGAGGAGAGGATGTCACTGATAGCTGCAGAATTTTAATATTTGGCTTTATTTCTTGAGCACCTGGATTCAGCCACACCTGAAGTCAGAACCACATACCCTTCTTGGTTACTCAGTCCAATAATCTCCCCTTTTAGATTAAGTTGGGTTTTAGTCACTTGTTCTTATGAGGACATGTGCTGTTTGCCATCAGATGGGTGGAGCACACCACATGGCTTTTGACAGTATACCCAGAGAGTCAGGTTTAACTCAGGAGAACTGTGGTGAGTAAGGATGTGTCTCATTACATCTTAGTCCCTCCAGGGATAGAGGGGGCTGAGTGTGCCCACAGAAAGAGCCTTGGATCAGGAGGTCAAGCCCAGGGATATAATCCTAGTGGAGCCATTGGTTCTGCCTTCTGGATGACTTGGAGCAAGCCTGCTTCTCTGGACCAACTTTCTCATTTGTAAAATGAAGGTGTTCGAGCTCAGAAAAGAAATTCCCAAAGTCTTGTGCTTTGGCATGTTGAATCCTTAAACCGAAGGACACTGGCAGGATTTCAGAAGCAAAGTCTCTCTTTGACCTTCTCTTGCCCTTTTTCTTCCTTCTTTGCCTTTTCTCCCCCAAGCTAGGCCATAGAAACTAGAAATATTATTCCAATACTCCCCAACTTTTCTGTGTAGGAGCTGGCCATAAAGAAATTCTCTGACCTAGCTTGTCCAATACTAGGGCATAAGGGTCTCCTTCCAGAAGGGATCCTGCCCCATATCCAGGAGGAAAGAAGGCCACAAAGAGAAACCAGAAGAATCTGAACAGACAGGGCTTGTGGAGTATCCCCCTCAGTCTATTACTGTTAGGTCTTAGCCTTTTTTGTCCAATCACATTTCTGCATGGCTGTCCATTCTTCATCAAACCCAAGCAGAACAATAGACTGTTTTCCTTAAGTCTTTGGGTCTTTATTTCAGAATCCTCCCATGTCATGTAAAACTGTGATTAAATAAATTTGTCACGCTTTTCTCTTGTTAACCTGTCTTTTGTTACAGGAGTATCAGCTATGCCCCTTATGATGGGAAGAAAATTATTGTACCCTTCCCATTCCTACAAAGGGTAGGACTATCTTATCACAAATGGACTGTGTACAGCTAATTTTGGAGAGTTCCCTCTATATGCCCATGTGCATTAGGTGTGGCCACAGGGCCTTCCATCATCACACCCCCACCAGCCTCTTCCGTTTTTTTCTCCCACAGTTTTTCTATCCTACTCCTTTGTATATATGCCTTGGTGTTTCTCAGCTCTCTCTCCTTCAGCACCTTGAACAAGCCATCTGGATATCCACCCATCCATCCAACCAATCATCCAACAACCAACCAACAGACAAGCTCCTGAAATATAGTGAAACGTCTGTAAGTTGACCACCCAAGGGACTGTAACAAACTGGTCAATATACAGAAGTGGTCAACATAAGGAACTAGACCTACTGTACGGGTATGTACATGTGATGCATGTCTGGTCTATGAAAATAAAGTCAACTTACGGAGGTGGTCAATGGAGGGATGTAGTCAGCCATGGAGGTTCTGCTGTATGTCAGGCACCGTGCCAGGTCCTGAAGGCAGCACATGGTCAGTCTTTGCCCTCATGAAATGAACAAACGAGTGAACACAAGTGTGCTAGAGTTAGAAATGGAAGACCCAGGATGCTGTGGCAGTCTTTAAAGGGGGGCTGTAGGTCACTCTGAGAAGGGACAGTTCTTTAAGGTGAGCCCAGAAGGTTGAGTAGGGAATAGTCAGGGAAGAAAGGGAAGAACATTTCAGGTAACTGCAATAGCACGGAGAGTGCTGCGGGTGAAAGAATCTCACACTGGAGAGCACATGGTCAGCAGACGGGAGAGAGCACAATGTGTGGTCAGAGATGTCCATAGGAGGCAGGTAATGACTATCCCTTTGCCACCCTGTCCACCTAACAAACTCCTATCCATCCTTAGAAACCCTGCTGAGCTAGCATCTCCTCTGGGAAGTGCCTTCCCTAACCCCAGAGTCACTCACTCCTTCCTCTGTACGTTGCTTGGACTCCTGTAACGGCGCCTTTCCCCAGCCCTATGATGACCTCTTTCTATGTTCCTCTTTCCTAGTATGTTCCTTTAGGGCATGAAGCTGTCTGTAGCTGTGGTGCCCGGCACACGTGGGTACTCAATACACGATTTTAAGCTGAACCGAATCCCATGATGTGTATGTAACCCTGAGATAACTGTGTTTAAGGAAGGCGCAGGGGAGTGGCAGGTGTGCATATGGGTATCTCTGCATTTGGATTTAAATTTAACATTTCCAGAGGGTTGTGTAGAGTCAGTGGACTGTGACCAGCTGCTGACCATTTTCTCAACACCAGGAAAACCAGCTCTGTTAGAGAAGGGGGGAAGGTGTGGAGCTGGCTGGGCCTGAGGCTGGGCTGCCCGCTTGCCTGCTCTCCCACCACTTCATTTTCTGCCCTCTCTTGCCATGGTCCTCAGGGCTCTGTGGCCAGGTGAGGCAGTGGGCTGAGGCTATGGCTCCCACTTGGGTGCCCTCAGACCTGTGGCTAAGCAGCCCACTTGGTGAAGAAGATGATGGATGGGGCCCTGGACCCCAGGCTCCAAGCCAGGGGAGCCCTTCTTTCTGATCCGTGTCAGCTGCTCCCTCCTCTGCCTGCCTATTTGTATCCAGCTATTGTCTGTGGTGGTGATGGAGAGCGCTGGCCCTGCTTGCCATGAGGGGCATCAGAGACCTCTCTAGGGCGGGAGTGTGGGCAGAAGAACAGTCTTATGTGAGAAGACAGACTTTTTTTTTTTTGAAACAGAGCCTCAAGCTATCCCCCCTGGGTAGAGCTCTGTGGCATCACAGCTTATAGCAACCTCCAACTCCTGGGCTCAAGCGAGTCTCCTGCCTCTGCCTCCCAAGTAGCTGGGACCACAGGCGCCCGCCACAACGCCTGGCCATTTTTTGGTTGCAGCTGTCATTGTTGTTTTGGCAGGCCCAGGCTGGATTCA
>CAUYQV010064037.1:0-24306 GCA_963574575.1 Galagoides demidoff
AAATATACTCTACACACTTGGATGTCCAGGCATGAGTTGTGATGTGTTGACAGAAAATTTTTATACACCCAAAGTAAGGCTCAAGGATAAAGGCCTCCTACCTACTAGAAAATGAATAAATAACTGATCAATTATTGAAAGTATAACAGATTTATTCTCAGTAGCTTCACTTTTTTTTAAAAGACAGGCTCACTTCTCTGGTTTCACATGGTGTTCTGTTATAGTAAGAAGTCAGCTGCTTGTGTATTTCTAAAATCCTTTCTCCATTTTCACGTACTTTGCCTTCTAGTGCTCCCTTCTCACCTGTGAGGCTGAGCTTGAAGGGCCTGCACAGGATCAATTTCTTCAGGAAACTTTAGTTTTGGATGAGAAGATAGGGTTGGGAACTTGTTAAATTTACAAAGAAAAATACAGCTTATCAGTCTACAAGAACACTGTAGGTAGCTTAAGGAAGCAGGAAAGCTGAGGGGACCATGTCGCATGGTGTGCGTTGGCCTCCTCAGGTCCAGATTAAATCAAGACACACATATGTATACACTGACAGTACCTAAGAGGTAAGAATATTTAAGCAATGTGCTGCATCCCGAGGTGGTCCCTGACTTGAAGCAAGGACTCACCCCACAGTAGACACAGATAAGTTCTGTAGATTTTTTCCTGTTCTTGAAGTTAGGTCAAGGGAAAGCTCCTGCCTGGAGTGAGGGAAGCAGGGCAGTAGCCCCCATCCCTGGCACATGTCACATCAGTGATGAGCTACGAGTGTGCCCTACATTAGGTCATGTTCACAAAAATGAACTAGAATCGGGTCAATTCTCCTTAATGATCACATAATTTAAGTGCCATGATTTCACCTTCATGCCAATTAGCAAAACATTTGTTCATATATGGAAAAGAATACTTCTTAGGCATCTACCCAGAAGAAAAAAATCATTTTATCACAAGGATATTTGCAGTAGATTGTTTATTACAGCTCAATTTACAGTTGCCAAGATGTAGAAACAACCTAAATGCCCATCAATTCTGGAAAGGCTTAACAAATTATGGTAAATGCACACCATGAAATACTCCTCAGCCATAAAAAGATGATCTTTTGTAATATCCTGAATGAAGTTGAAACACATTCTTGTTAGTAAAGTACCATGAGAATAGAAAAGCAATTATCCAATGTACTCAGTGCTAATATGAAGCAGTACACAGTCTAATGCATGCCCACATAGGAGAAAAATTCATTTCAATACAAGTTGGGGGGAGGAGATTGGGGTGCTCTCATGGAATGGGCATAGGGCAGGAGTGTTTGGCATACCTTTTGTGTGTGGGACATAACCACTACAGGGACTCTACCTAACAAAATCAAACATTTTGTCCCAGGGATTTGTACCCTCCCATTAAACTGAAATAAATTTACTTTAAAATAAAAAAAAATATAAAACATCACTAAATACAAAAGAGAAAAAGAATACTTCCTGTGCTAAACCACTAAAATGTCAAGTGATCATTTTAGATTAGGGCAATTCACACACTTATTAAATACCACCTATATCTATAGCAAGTGCCCCTCATTTCTGTCCAAACCAAGGGACAATTTCCTCATAGTGTTTTTTGTTTGATGTACCTCAATATAAATAACTCAACTGTACAGAAATGAATACTAATGTATGTTGTGTAAAGTCATTATTTATTAAATACCTAACAAATAAATGAACAATGGGTGGCAATATGAAAATTATTTTTGAAATAAATGATTTTATTTCTCAAATGCTCATACATTCTGAGCATGTATGCATTTTTCTATGTTAATAAAATAATTCAGAAATGGGAAAAAATCAGAGTACTCAAGAAAGTTAAGATAAAACATCAAAACACATAAATAAAGAAAAATAAAAAGAATCACATCAATTAGCTAGAAAAGCCATTAATTTTGGAGGAGATATCATTCTTGACTTTGATTTTTTATTACTTATATAAGTTTTTATGATTAGAATTACTTTATATGTATGATATATTGACTTATTCTTAACCAATATATCCATCCACCTTGGGTATAGATAACAACTGGAATTCTTCTGTAAGTGAGTATGGAGGGTAAGTAGTAAATTTATTTCTTTCATACAGCTGGTGAAAGAAAATTGTACCAATAATATGTCCTTTCTATAAAAAATTTAGAAAAGATAAATGACCATGGTATTATTAAGTAAGCAGAACCTAGTACATCTATATAGGTATTTTAGAAGTCACTAGAAAATCAGGATGAAAGTGCACAGTCTTTATAGATCCAGACAGACAGGGCCTTTAACCTTTAACACTTTAACACTTTAAAACATTGATCCATTTTACTCAGGATCAATGAATGCCATTTCGTTTTCCCATAAGAGAGCTCACAATAATTTATCTATTATGTGCCAAGCTTTGCTGTACCTTCCTCATATAGCTCATCATTTGCCATTTGGAAATTGAGGTAGCTATTTGCTTAAATAACAGCCTTCACGTGCAAGAATACTATAACTTAAATCCCTTAGAAAACATGGGTATAGGCACCTGAATTAAGCTGCTAAGGTGTACCTTTCAGGGACCAAGGGGATCTGTCTTTCTGGGTATTTACATTTCAAAAAGCATACAGCCCATAATCTTAGAGGTATATCTGTGTTAAAAGCTGGCCATGCTTTTATTTAGCCCCTGGATAGTTTTCTTTACATTCAAAAGTTTGTGAAAACGTTTGAATATAAATAATAGTGAAAGGATTCTGGTCCACTTGTATATTAAAAAAAAAAAACACTAAAAAGGAGATTAAACTGTTGGGTCTTTAAAGTTTAAAAAAAGAGGGTACTAACTTTATTGAGCCTTCAATAATACTTAATTCACAAAATACAGTTTTGACCAGAACAATGTTGTGATCACTTGATATAGACAATACGCTTTCCTGCTCAGAGGAGAAAAGTAGCTGATTTCCTAGCTTCAGTTCTACTTTGAGATAAGCCTGGACCACTTTCAATCTCATACTCACTCACACACATAGGACTTATTCCTTTTTTCCTCTCACTATTGTTTTTGCTTTTTTCTCTTCTATTTTATAGTGAAAGCACAAAGGAAGGAATCAATTTGCTTTTAACCAAACGGATTTTTAGCTTTGAATTTCACTCAACAATTTGCTACTTTGTTGTAAGTCATTGGCTTTAGGTGGATATAACACTTGACCTTTTTCTGACTCTTTTTCTCCTTGGGCAATAGGATTAAGTGACAATGAAGGCATGAATTATCAAAACCTGTGGGATACTGTAAAGGCCCTCCTAAGAGGGAAATTTATAGCATTGCAAGCCTTCCTCAAAAGAATGGAAAGATCAGAAGTCAACAACTTAATGGGACATCTCAAGCAACTGGAAAAGAAAAAATATTCCAGCCCCAAACTCAAGAATGAAATAACTACAATTAGAGTAGAATTAAATGAATTTGAAAACAAAAGAACCATTCAGAAGACCAACGAATCAAACAGTTTTTTGAAAAGATTAACCAAATTGACAAAACTTTGGCTAACGTAACCAGAAACAGAAAACTAAAATTCCTAATATCATCAATAGATGATAAAGGTGAAATAACACCTCATTAGAAATGATAAAGGTGAAATAACAACACCTCAGAAATTTAGAAAATCCTTAATGAATACAACAAAAAACTATATTCTCAGAAATATAAAAATCTGGAGGAAATAGACCAATAGCTGGAAACACACCACCTTCCTTGACTCAGCCAGAAAGAATTGGAAATATTGAATAGACCTATATCAAATACTGTAATAGCATCAACTATGTGAAATCTCCCACAAAGAAAAGTCCAGGACCAGATGGCTTCACATCCAAATTCTAGCAAACCTTAAAAGAGAAACTAGTACCTATATTTTGCAACCTTTTCAAAACATAGAAAAAAAAGGAGTACTTCCCAACACATTTTATGAAGTAAATATCACCCTGATCCTCAACCAGGAAAAGACCCAACAAGGAAAGAAAATTATACACCAATATAATTAATAAATGCAAAAATATTCAATAAGATCTTAGCAAACAGAATTCAGCAACACATCAAACAAATATACACCATGACCAAATTGGTTTTATCCCAGGGTCTCAAGGCTGGTTCAACATACGTAAATCTCTAAATATAATACATCACATAAACAAAATAAAAAATAAAGACCAAACGATTCTCTCAATTGATGTGGAAAAAGCTTTTGATAATATCCAGCATCCTTTAATGATCAGAACACTTAATATATATCTTAAACTGATAGAGGTCATCTATAGCAAACCCACAGTCAGTATCACATTGAATGGAATAAAATTGCAGAGATCAGACCTGGGACTAGACAAGGATGTTCATTGTCTCCACTGTTATTTAACATAGTAATGGCAATATTAACCATCGCAATCAGGCAAGAGAAGGCAATCAAATGTATCCAAATGGGATCAGAGGAGATGAAACGCTCACTCTTTGCAGATGATATGATTTTATATCTGGAATAACCCAAGGACTCCACTACAAAATTCTTAGAAGTGATCAAGGAATACAGCAGTATCTCAGGATACAAAATCAATACTAATGCCAACAATAGTCTAGGCGAAAAAATAGTCGAGGACTCTGTTCTGTTCATAGTAGTGCCAAGGAAGATGAAATTTTGGGAATTTACCTAACATACTATCAAACTCTGAGAAAAGAAATGGCTGAAGTAGTTAACAAATAGGAAAACATACCATGCTTATGGCTGGGAGGAATCAACATTGTTAAAATGTCCATATTGCCCAAAGCAATACATAAATTTAATGCAATCCCTATTAAAGTACCACTGTCATACTTTAAAGATCTCAAAAAAATAGTACTTCTTTGTATAAGATGAATGATCTGGCTTGATTTCTCAGAAATTCCCAATTGTTGCTAGAAGAGAACTTTGGGATCCTTTGCAATTTTGTGTGTGCTTCTTTCCAGGAGACCTGGATTGGCCTGATGTGGAGGGACCAGTAGATGCAGGGTCATTAAGGAAGAGAGTAAAATCTCCTCTTTGTCAGAGCAGCAATACATCCAAAAAAATTTTTAACTAGATTTGGGATTATAATTTACTATAATAAATGTGCCTTTTTTCTTCTCTCCATATTGAAGGGAAAATTTTGACTTTGGTTTCAATTCAGAAGCCACTAGAGCCAACTGAGCAACACAATCTATTATCTGTGAACCACACACCAATCTAAGGCATGGAAGTACAATACAAGTACAATTTGCCAAATGTCATTCCTTCTAGCTACCTAGGTTATAGTCTGCTAAAGAGAGGAATTCACAGGAGATTTGGAAGGTGAGATTACAGCCCACACCATTAATCTAGCTCTGTTGTAGCTTTGTACACAGTGTGGTCAGACTCAGGTCAGTAGATCTTTCATGGTCCACTTCAACGGGCAGATGGGAGTAGACTTTTGAACTTTCTCAAAGCATCAGTCTTTGTACACTTCCCAATTAAAACAAACAAACAAACAAACAAACAAACAAAAGATCCACTGGCATTGTGTTTGAAACTGTATTGAATCTGTAAGTGAATATGGGGGAGAAATGACATTTTAAATAGAATGCATCATCCAATCCATGATCTAGATATGTTGTTGCAGGGAAACATAAATTAAAACTGACAGACCCTCACACCAACAATACAGAGGAAGGAAACTTTAACTGCTGGCAAGAACCCAGGCGCCTCAAGGTAAAATGTTGAGTTCTGGGGAAACAGTTTTTTCCCAAACTCGTTTATACTTTTTTCCTTCAGCTGAATATCAGCTGCATTGTTACAGTTAGAACAGAGTGTACAAAGAGTTAATGATTGTTTCTCAAGAATCCAGGGTGCTGTTATTTGTTAGTTTTCTCCAAGATTATGTTAGCCCAGTGTACAGTTTGTCCTGATCTGTGGAGGAGGAGTTATTCTGCAGCTGCTCGCTGCTTTCTCCGTATCACTAAGAAGTGTAACCTTTATATCTCCTTCCTTGTTCCCCGCTTTGGGACCCAATCAATCAGGAATGGGGTCTCATCTCATTCATTATTGGTATCCACAGCCACTTGATAATATCGTTGAGCCACGAACGCTTTGCCTGCATTCTTTTTTATTACAATTGCAGAGACTATGATTTTAAGAAATTAAATAAAGATAGGTAATAAGCAAGGTAAAAGCAAACACCTTTGAATCACATGAAGGAAACTTATAATCATAGTTTCAAATCCTCCTCCTTTAGAAAACTACCCACTGAATAAAGAATCTGGGTTAAATCAATTTTATGCTTGTGTAGGTACGTGAGTTAAAAATGCTTGTAACTGGATAATCTGATTTAACATATCTATTGGGGTTCTGTATCCCCACGATCCATTCTGGGTCCAGGTGGGTGGACCATAATATTGAATTAATTAATGGGGAGGCCATTCATTGTCGCTCCAATCTTCTATTACCATATTATGCTCTTGTCTTTTCAGTCTGGAAGCATAAACTGGAAAATCTAACAGTCTAGTCTAGTCTCTAAGGGTAGTAGGAGGCAGGAAGTTTTGGTTATATCTATTAGACAGTTCCTGTACCATCTATCAGGAAGCTTAATGTAGGCCCACTGTCTGCAGATCCAGTAGAGACCTGGGCGTGGATGGTAGCTGCCCAGTTAATGCAGATCCCGGGATAGTCCCAAGCAGCTTTGCTCTTTGGGAATCTACTCAGGGGGTTTAGTTCAGTTATGTCCTTGGTCCACCAGGTAGTACTGTGGCTGCTTTCATTATACATTTTTAGGCTTAGACATGAAAGCTTCCCTCCCAGGATGGTGAAGTTGTTTCCTTCTCTGGTTAAACCATATTGACCTATGATGGACATTTTTAGCGTCCAAAAGCTTACTGCCACTGCACTAGTGAGTGACATTAGGAGTAGGATCTGAGGGAACAACGTCTCTGGCTTCCCAGGGCCAATTGCCTCTCATCATTGTTCCACTATGGACAAAGCAAGATGTTATCTGTAAAGACTGAGCAATGTTTTCTGCCAGGTGGAGGAATAGGTTTTTAGTTTTAGGAGGAAGGTCTGGAGCAGGTTGCTGTAATTTATCATAAAAAGTCTGATACATAGACTTTGAGTTTCTTTTGGTTATTTTACTTCTAATTATGCGTCCCATGATAGGGTCTCTTCCATGTACATTTATACCTAATATGAGGCTTTTACTTTTTGCCCACCTGGGGTCAGAGGGTGGGTTATATTTAGTACCAATGGATTACAATTTTCCCAGTTACATCTAGGGGAAGGAGGCTTACCATTGAATGAGTAACAATTTCTAGGGGTGTAAGGTAAATGAGCTTTCCCTTTAATTAAACATACTAGATTACTATTATTGGGATTAATCCATGTGGCCTAAATTATATAAAGCCAGTACATACATCCTGCACAGGTGCCTAACCTGTGCCAGAGGTACTTATCTTTTTAGTATATTGTCTTTCCCAAGATAGATTCATGCATGCTCTCTCCAATGTTATGTTATTAAAAAGGTGGCATGCATCAAAGGTTAGTAATGTTTGCTTAGGCATTCTTTCTGTTATAACTCGGGTTATTATCTTTCTAGGGATATCAATATACCACATAGCAAATTCAGTCTGTTCTGGAGGTTCAGAAGGATTGTAGCAAACAGCAGGCCCACTGAGGGCCCAGCATAGACACCTGATATTGGGTGTTATTATGTATGTAAGTTCCTTCAGACTTTCCTGTGCATTCATAATAACAGTAAACTAATAACACAGTTTTGACAGTTCTTCTAAACACCCTCTTGGATGCATTCTTCACAATGTTCACCATTTCTTACACCAAAGCCTAAAAACGAAAGGTGAAAAAGTCCAAAGCAAAGAATCAGACCCGTGTCACTGTTGTTCCTGCTCAAGCTTCTGCCATGCATAGAACAGTCAGCTCACAGTATGCGACAGGGGCAGGGCTGTAGTCTGATTTTTCAGGGCAAGACAGTGGGGACACTCTGAATATAGTTGAACCATCCACTCATTGTGACTAGCTGGTTTCACAAGTGAGTGATGTATCCAGGCAGAAATGCCATCCACCTTCACTGCTGTCAGTGTGGACAGGATCACTAAGTAGGAGCCTTTCCACTGTGGTTTTAGGAGACTCAGGTTCCAGTCTTGAACCCACACCTGGTTACCTGGAGAATAGGGATAGCCTGGGAGAGATAAACTAACAGAATATGTATTATCCATCTATTCTAAAATCTTTCTTATTATTTTTCCGAGGGACAGTAGTTGGTTAGTAAGTTCAGTTTCTCCCAGTTGTCTCCCTCCCAGTTCTCTCCGGGTCCCAGGTAAATTTGTTAAGAATATGTTCAGTTACTATAAGAGCCAGATAGAGCAATGCCAATTCAGAAGAACCACGGCTGCTGTTTCAAATGAGTACCTGACCTTGGGTCTTCTGCTGAGCACTGGTACCTTGTCCTAAGGCCATTTGCAACATAGCAACCACAGATTTTAGCAGCAAAAAGATAGAAAAATAGTTAAACAAACTTTGTATTAACTTGATAATGGTAAATTGACCTTTTGAGTTCTGACTTTAATGCCTTTTTCCCCATTACTGTAAACATGTGTACAAGAACAGAAATCTAAGAGACTTTAAACAGAAGTCTTCTAATTAATTAATTAATTTTTTGAGATAGAGTCTCACTTTGTTGCCCTTGGTAGAGTGCCATGGCATCACAGCTCTCAGCAACCTCCAACTCTTGGGCTTAAGAGTTTACCTTTTGCCCACCAGGGGTCAGAGGGTGGGTTATATTTAGTACCAATGGAGCCTCAGCCTCCCAAGGAGCTGGGACTGTAGGCAACTGCCACAACACCTGGCTTTTTTTGTTTGTTTGTTTTTAGTGATGGGGCCTTGCTCTGGCTCAGGCTGGTCTTGAACTCCTAAACTGAGAGCAATCCACCCACATGGGCCTCCCTGAGTGCTAGGATTATAGTCATGAGCCACCGTACCAGCCTAAGCATGTCTTAAAAACTGAGACCAAAAAAACCAAAACAGAATAAACAAAAAAATGAGAACAGGGGCAGCTCCAGTGGCTCAAGGAGTAAGACTCTGGCCCCATATCCTGGGGGTGGCAGGTTCAAGCCCAGCCCCAGCCAAACCCCAAACAAACAAAGAACTGAGAACAGTTAACTATTGTTTTAACTAGAGATTTCTTTTTCATTATAATCACCTTAATCACATACAAAATTCTTTTAAAATTTCTCTTCACATACTTTCATGACTGACATGCACAATCTTTCAACATTCTAAAATTCTTCGTTTTTGTCTTAAATCTTCTTTCTTAAAACTACCTGTTACTTTAAGACAAAACGTTTCATACAAGATTCTTTCCTCTACAGATGATTCTTTTTTCTTTTATTATTCTTTACCCAAAGTACCTTTTCATACCCATGTCTTTCAACACATCTCTCTTTTTTCCTTACTTACTGGTTCCTTTCATTTTAACTTCAAACTCAGAAAAGGGAAAAAGAAGGTTGTATACAAAGTCTCACTCAAGTTTCTCTAAATCCTGTGATGAT
Organism: Galagoides demidoff; assembly: GCA_963574575.1. Classification (NCBI taxonomy): domain Eukaryota; kingdom Metazoa; phylum Chordata; class Mammalia; order Primates; family Galagidae; genus Galagoides; species Galagoides demidoff. The sequence continues at coordinate 9,568 of CAUYQV010064037.1, forward strand.
AAACCAGTTAGATATTTAATGTAACCATAAGATTCTGTCCAAACAGTGGGATAGGGCAATAAAACTTGATCTCCCAATGGTAGAGAAATTATGAGATACACAGGGGGGTCATATTTTATCTTCTACTTTAGAGATGGAGCCACAAAAGCAGGTCCATTGTGAGAGCTTATGTAAAGAGGCAGGCCATACTTAGGCATGATTTCTCTAAGTAGAAAACGTGTGATTTCTTTGGCCTTTTCACTTTGAGTGGGAAAAGCTTGGACCCATCCTAAGTTATACCAGCAGACACTTATTTCTTCTGTTTGGAAGCATTTCAGTGAAGTCCACTTGAATGTTTTCAGAGGGTGTAGTTCTTACAGTTTGAATATCTGGTGGCAAACTGGGGCCTTGATTGGCATTAAATAGGCTACAGGTGACACATTTTTGACTTACTGTTTTTTTGCTTGGCTTGCTAGATGTCGTTTATAAAAATACTTTTCCTAGTAGTTGTTCCAAAGTGAATATCCTAGCTGGGTGAACTCATGCACAGCCTGTACCACCATAGTTCCCATTAATTCTGGTACAATTACCAGAATAGGGAACATTCTGGTTCCCTATTCTTCCATCTGGTCAATGCATCCAACTATTATCTATGGCAAATGCTTGCTCTTGTGTTAACCACTCCAATTCTTTTTTACTGTATATTGGTGTCACATTTGGGACTCTAGGTAGTAGGGCTGCTAATATACATTGGCTTGCCACTACCCGGTCTGCTACAGCATCAGCTTTGGTATTTCTTAAAATAATATGTCCTTGCCTCTTTTGGTGTCCTTTGCAATGCATTACTGTCACCTTGCTAGGTAACCACACACCTTGGTAGGTATCCACACAGCCAAGTTTAATATCTCCTGGTGATATTTAATCTGTTTTCCAGCTGAGTTTAATAGTCCTTTTTCTCTGTACAGTGCCCCATACCCATGCAGGGCTAAAAACACATACTTTGAATCAGTATAAATATTGGCTGTCTTGTTTTTAAACTTAGTTCCAGAGCCCTGGTGAGTGCCATGATTTTTGCCTTTTGGGCAGATGTCCCAGGTGTGAGTCTGCTTTAACCCTCAATCGGGTTTAAACCAAATAGATAAAGAAAGATAAGGAAGGTCACTACATACTTGTCAAGGGAATCACCGAACATGAAGAGATTTTGATAATTAACATGTATGCACCTACCAGAATGCTCCTCAATTCATAAAGCAGACCCAAATGGATATGAATAACTTGATATCTTCCTACACTTTCTGCAGTATAATAGTTGGAGATTTTAACACCCCCTTGACTGTTTTTTTTTTTCCACCAAATATGGAAAAATTTATTTTTAGCCTTTTTAAATTGAATATAAACGTGAGTTCTGACAGGCTTTTACAAATAGTGAAAGTAGCTTCTAGGTCCTCTTTCTTTTTTTAAGGATCTTTGAAGATTCATAAGAACTACCAGATTTGATGACTGCAAGTTATCGAGAAAGAAGAAAATTCAGTGATATCTCAAAAATCATAATTCATATTAAATTATAAGTCTACATTATTATTTATTTTTTCACAATATGCTTCAATGTAGTCTTTGAAAGAGGTAAAAGACATTTTTGAAAGTACCTTAATATATAAGGTAAGACTACAAAGCAGTGTGACAAGTTTTTCTTTGACATTTGTAAACTGGATTAGAAGGCAATCCTCAGAATTCCAGAACTGTTGTAGAGATATTATGATTTTTATTTACAGTCTGGGTAAACTGTATTTGACAAAGTTGCCATCTTGCATGGTATGAGTAAATCTCAACATTGGGAGATCAGAAGCCCCATCAAAGAATGAAAGGTGTTAAAAGCCTTTCCAGCTCTGTTATTCTGTAATGCAATGAAATCAAAGCAATATGTTCTAGGCTGTTTGTAGACAAGGATTTTGGAACCTACATTTAAAAATTTTTTTAGACTCTTATTTAAAAATATATGTGTACATATATACACACACATACGCCCATGTTTTTCTGTGCACTTAAATAGGTTTTCCTATTTAACAGACTGTTCATCATTTACAATAAAAAAAGCTTCCCAATGATTCATTTTTTTCATTTTCTTGTGCTGGTGTTCCCTGGAACCCTCTGTTCGTTGATGCAGAGAAAGGAAACCACGATGGAATGATTGGTATGCAGGGAGATTGAGGCTCAATGCAGCACAACAACCCTATCCATCTTTACTGATTATCTTATATACTCTAAAACATTCAGTAAGAATTCAATACAGTTAAAAAGAAGTGAAATAAGATCAGGAAACTACCATTAAGATTCCAATTCAGTATGATTGCTGCTAAGCACATATACAATTGATTTTGTTTGGGGTTAAAACATAAGTGAGTCAGGTTGTCTGCTCTGTTAGCCCATTTCCCTAAACCAAAACGAGTGATTATAATGTTAATGAGAGGAGAGGACCAGAGCACAACAGCTTAATTCCTTGACAGGTGTTCTAGCTTCCAGCTGCAACCCAGGTCTGGCTCTCTGGTTTATTCTTTTGTGAGAACCTTTCTACATTCCTGCAGACTCAGAGAAAAGAACTCCATCTCAGAGCCATTTTCCATGGGGAGCACATGAAGCCAACTGCCATGTCTGAGTGTGGGTGCTGTACCCTACATTCTTGCTTTTATTTCTTTTTGGCTTCCCTTTTTAACTTCTCCAAGATCTCTTCTGGAGTTGTGGAAGCTTAGTTTCACCACTTTTTCACAAGACTTTCCACTCTTATCCAAAACTACATCACTTTTCCTGAGTTCTAAGATCTTGGAAAGATACTGTCAGAGTTCAACATTAGCCTCCCCCTCTGATGGAGGTCCTGCAATGGTTACATTTATGGCTTCTGCTGTCAAATCTGTTACTGCATTCTGTTTGAAGCAAGGTTTGGCATGGGTGGCTATGGTGACACAACCTTTTGGATCAACTGCCACAGGAGCTAAGGGAGGAAGTGGTCTCTCTTGTTCATTGCTCTGGCTTTTACCCTTACTCGTCACACCAGCCTTCTTAGGCATGTGGGTGCCAGAACAGAGCCCAGCACAGTCCAGCCCCCTTTGACAGTTTTGGATAGGTACTCCAAGAAGAAACTAAACAAAGAAATATAAATCTGATCCTAGAACAAATGGACTTAAAGACCTATACAGAACATTTCACACTAATAAAACTGAATATACATTCTTCTCATCAGCCCACAGAGCATCCTCCAAAATTGATCATATCTTAGGAGCCAAGTCTAACCTTAGGAAATTTAAAAGAATAGAAATTATTCCTTGTATCTTCTCAGACCACAGTGGAATAAAAGTTGAACTCAACAGCAACAGGAATCTACAAAGTCACAGAAACTAAATAATTTTAGGCTGAATGATAGCTGGGTCAAAGACAAGATTAAGAAGGAAATCACCAAATTTATGGAATAAAATGATAATGAAGACAAAAATTATCAAAACCTATGGAATACTGCAAAGGCAGTCCTAAGAGGGAAATTTATAGCATTGGAAGCCTTCATCAAGAAAACAGAAAAAGGGGAAGCCAATAACTTAATGGATCATCTCAAGCAACTAGAAAAGGAAGAACATTCCAACCCCGAAACCAGTAGAAGAAAATAAATAACCAAAATTAGGCCAGAATTAAATGAAATTAAAAACAAAAGAATCATTCAGAAGATCAATGCAACAGAAAGTTGGTTTGTTGAAAAGATTAATAAAATTGATAAACCTTTGGTCAACCTAACCAGAAATAGAAAAGTAAAATCTCTGATATTGTCCATAAGAAACAATAAAGGCAAAGTAACAACAGACACCTCAAAAATTCAAAAAATCCTTAATGATTACGACAAAAACTCTATTCCCAGAAACATGAAAATCTGAAGGAAATGGACCAATACCTGGAAGCACGCCACCTTTCTAGACTCAAACAGAAAGAATTAGAAATCTTGAATAGACTTATATCAATCACTGAAATAGCATCAACAATACAAAATCTCCCAAAAAAGAAAAGTCTGGGACCAGATGGCTTCACATCTGAATTCTATCAAACCTTTAAATAGGAACTAGTACCTATTTTATACAACCTTTTCCAAAGCATAGAAGAAGAAGGACTACTCCCAACACATTCTATGAAGCAAATATCACCCAGATCCCCAAACTAGTAAAGGATCCAACAAAGAAAGAAAATTATAGACCAATATAATTAATGAATATCAATGCAAAAATATTCAATGAGACCTTAGCAAACAGAATTCAACAACATATCAAAAAAATTATATACCATGATCAATTTGGTTTTAGTCCAGGGTTACAGAGTGGGTTCAACATACACAAATCTATAAATATAATATATCACATAAATAAATTAAAAAACAAAGACCATATGATTCTCTCAATTAATGCAGAGAAAGCTTTTGATAATATCCAGCATCCTTTCATAATCAGAACACTTAAGAAAATAGACATATAAGGGACATTTCTTAAACTGATAGAGGCCACTTACAGCAAACCCATGACCAATATCATATTGAATGGAGCAAAATTGAAAACATTTCCATTCAGATCAGGAACTAGGCAATGATGCCCATTGACTCCACTGCTATTCAACACAGTAATGGAAGTCTTAGCCATCACAATCAAGCAAGAGAAGGCTATCAAGTGTATTCAAATAGAGTCAGAGGAGATCAAACTCTCACTCTTCCCTAATGATAAGATCCTATGCCTGGAAAGTCCCAGGGACTCAACTACAAAACTCTTAGAAGTGATCAAGGAATATAGCAGCATCTCAGTATACAAATTTAATACTTATAAATGAGTAGCTTTTATATATGCCAACAATAGTCATGCTGAAAATATAGTCAAGGACTCTATTCCTTTTATAGTAGTGACAAAGAAGATGAGATATCTGGGAATTTACCTAACAAAGGACATGAAAGATCTCTATAAAGAAAATTATGGAACTCTGAGAAAAGAAATAACTGAAGATGTTAACAAATGGAAAAACATACCATGCTCAGGGCTGGGAAGAATCAACATTGTTAAAATGTTCATACTGCCCAAAGCAATCTACATATTTAATGAAATCCCTATTATAGCACCATTTTCATACTTTAAAGAGCTTGAAAAAACAGTGCTTTGTTTTATATGGAATCAGAAAAAAACTTGAATAGCCAAGATTACTCAGAAATAAAAACAAATCAGGAAGTATCACGTTACCAGACTTCAGGCTATACTATAAATCTACAGTGATCAAAACAGCATGGTACTGGCATAAAAACAGACAGGTAGATTTATGGAAAAGAACAAAGAAACAAGAGATGAACCCAGCTATTTATCATCATTTGATCTTTGATAAGGCTATCAAAAACATTTAGCGGCGGAAAGACTCCCTATATAACAAATGGTGCTGGGTCAAGTGTCTGTTACCTATAGAAGACTGAAACTGGATCCCCACCTTTCACCATTAACAAAAATTTATTCTCACTGGATAAAAGATTTAAACTTAAGACATGAAACTATAAAAATACTAGAAGAGAGTGCAGGTAAAACACTTAAAGAAATCAGCCTGGAAGAATATCTTATGAGGACCCCCCAGACAATTGAAGCAACACTAAAAATACATTACTGGGATCTGAAAAAACTAAAATTTTTTTGCACATTCAGGAACACAGTAAGTAAAGCAAGCAGACAGCCCTCAGAATGGGAGAAGATATTTGCTGTTTGTGTCTCTGACAAAGGTTTAATAAACAGAATCCACAGAGAACTCAAACATATTAGCAAGAAAAGAACAAGTGATCCCATATCAGGGTGGGCAAGGGACTTGAAGAGAAACTTCTCTGAAGAAGACAGGTGCATGGCCTACAAACATATGAAAAAATGCTCACCATTCTTAATCATCAGAGAAATTCAAATCAAAACCACTTTAAGATATCATCTAACTCCAGTAAGACTAGCCCACATCACAAAAATCCCCAAACTAGAGATGTTGGCGTGAATGTGGAGAAAAGGGAACACTTCTGCACTGCTGGAGGTAATGAAAACTAATACATTCCTTTTGGAAAGATGTTTGGAGAACACTTAGGGATCTAAAAATAGACCTGCCATTCGATCCTATAATTCCTCTACTAAGTATATATCCAGAAGACCAAAAATCACATTATAACAAAGATATTTGTACCAGAATGTTTATTGCAGCCCATTTCATAATTGCTAAGTCATGGAAGAAGCCCAAGTGCCCATCGACCCATGAATGGATTAATAAATTGTGGTATATGTACACCATGAAATATTATGCAACCTTAAAGAAAGATGGAGACTTTACCTCCTTTGTGTTTACATGGATGGAGCTGGAACATATTCTTCTTAGCAAAGTATCTCAAGAATGGAAGAAAAGTATCCAATGTGCACACCGTGATTATGAAATTAATTTATACTTTTTATATGAAAGCTATAACCTAATAACAGCCTAAGAATATGGGGAGGGGGAGGAAAGGGGGAATGGGTGGAGGGCGGGGGATTGGACGGATCACTTCTGTGGTTTATCTTACAAGGGTACAAGTGAACCTTTCTAAGAGTAGAATATGAATGTTCTGGCACAATAACTAGGTAAATGACATGAAGGCTATGTTAACCAGTTTGATGAAATGTTTCAAATTGTATGTGAAAACACCACACTGTACCCCAGAAGTGCATTAATGTACATAGTTACCATTCAATAAAAAAAAAATGGAAGAAAAAATATCCAATGTACTCAGCCCTACTATGAAACTAATTTATAGCTTTCATATTAAAGCTATAACCCAATTATAGCCCAAGAAGAAGGGGAAAGGGGAGAGAGAGGGGAGGGGGGAGGGTAATTGGTGGGACCACACCTACAGTGCATCTTACAAGGGTACATGTGAAATTTACTAAGTGTAGAATATAAATGTCTTAACACAATAACTAAGAAAATGCGGTGAAGGCTATGTTAACCAGTTTGATGAAAACATTTCAAATTGTATATAAAACCAGCACATTGTACCCCATGATTGCATTAAGTACACAGCTATGATTTAATAAAAAAAAATTGCTCAAAGTCTTAAATGTAGAACTTCAAACTGAAACTGTAAAACTCCTAGAAGGAAATAGGGAAAGGGCTCCATGACGTAGGTCTTAAAACAGTCTTTTGGAAATGACACCAAAAGTACAGGCAACAAATCAAAAATAAATAAGTACATCTACATCAAACTAAAATGCTTCTGCAGAGCAAAGGGAAAGGGAACATAAGAAATGAAAAGAAATGTTTGCAAACCACATATTTAATAAAGAGCTACTGTACAAAATACATAAAGAACTCATATAACTCAACAGAAACAACAAAATAAAACATGATTATTAAACTGACAAAAGACCTGAATAGATATTTCTTGAAAGAAGACACACAAATGCGAATAGTATGTGAATACGCCCTCAAAATCACTAATCATAAAGAAAACGCAAATCAAAACTACACTGAGATATCACCTCACACCTGTTAGAAAGGCTATAATGCACATTAAGAAAAAATAAAAATAAAAAGGTGGCAAGTGTGGGCAAGGATGTGAAGAAAAAAGAACCTTTTTACTCTGTTGGTGGGAATGTAAATTGGTGCAGCCATTATGGAAAACATTATGGAGGCTCCTCAAAAAAACAGAAATAGAATGATCATATGATCCAGCAATCTCACTTCTGGGTATTAATCCAAAGATGCTGAAGCCAGGCTCTCAAAAAGATATCTGCACTTCCATGCTTATTGCAGCACTATTCACATCAGCCAACATGTGAAATCAACCTAAATGTTCCACAATGGATGGATGTATGAAGAAAATATGGGTATACGAATGTACATGCAGGTATTTATGGTGTACAACATGTATACACAATGGTACATAGAATGGCTCCATCAAGTTCATTGAGATATGCATTGGCTAATATTTATCAATTTAAAATAAATCAGTAAATATTTTTTTAAAAGTCAAAGAAGGAAAATGTGATATAATCTACCATGGAATAGTATTTAGCTTTCAAAAAGATGAAAATCCAGCCATTTGCAATAACATAGATGAACTTGTAGGACATTATACTGAGTGAACTAAGCTAGATACAGAAAGAAATATACTGTGTGATCTCATGACGTGTGACCTCTGACGTAGTCAAGCTCACAGAAGTAGAGTGAATGCCGGTTGTCATGGGTTGGATGAGGGGAGGAGAAATAGCTAAGTGGTGGTTGAAAGAAACCAAGTTTTAGTTGTGAAAGATAAATAAGTTCTGAAGTTCAACTATACAGCATAGTGCCTGTAGCTAACAACACTAAATTATAAAATTTGCCAAGAGGGAAAATCTTAGGTGTTAGGTGTTTTTACCACCAATAATGACAGTAATAATAAAGGGTCAGGAGGAAACTTTGGAAGGTGATCTATATGTTTGTGACCCTGGTGGTGGTGATGGCTTCATGGGTGTATATGGATCCCCAAACTTATCAAGATTATACATTGAGTATGTGTAGCTTTTTCTATGTCAATTGTTCTTCAGGGAAGTAGTTTCAGAAAAGAAAGAAAAGAATTTTAGCTTCTTTATTACTGTCAGGCTTCTAGAGCCTTTAACTTGTTAATTATATTACTTGACTCTCCTGAAGAAAAATACAATATTCTGGGATCTAGTTTAAAAAAAAAAAAAGAAGAAGAAGGCTTTGGACACATTGATCAAGGTCTTGTTTGTTTTCTAGTCCAGTTCAAGTTACTTTTCGCATCCCATTTAGGACAAATGATGCTGTACCCTGTACTGACACAAGTGAGAAAGGACAGCCAAGTTAATGGAAGAGGAAGGGTATCGGACATGAGGGTGGAGGGAGATATTCTCCTATCCTTTTGCCTTTCACTTACTCCCAGTCCAACAATTGAGCTATCCCTCTGTGTCCACCACGGGCCTGGCACTGAATGACGTGTTAGTGACAGAGAGATAAACAGGGCACTATTCTTGTGTCCAGGAAATTCTAGTCATAGAGAAGGACAAATAAAGACATCTAAATCCATGGCAGACACTGTGGGAAAGTTTCCTGGGGAAAAAGATGCCTGGGCTGTCAGAAAAGTGGTAGAGGGCATTTTGAATTTATGTGAAAAATAACCAAGCCCACCCCCAAAGTTCCTCTCATTTTAGAATTGACAAGTCAGGCCATCCTCATGACCCTCTTCTGAATGTATCTGCCCTTTCTGCTGGCCTTCCCAAAGCCACATGGTTAACTTTTGCTACAGAACAGCAATCTGTGGAAATAATTGACATAGATTAAGCTATGGGCAGGCTGTATAGATCATGGGCTTGGATCTAATTCCTGCCTGGTCACTCAATTACACAGAGGCTCCTTACTGGAGAAACAGGGGTAGTTACTGTAAATAAGTTCAACTCTGGGCGCCGATGTCATTGGGTAACTGCATTTGCCATGCTTGGGTGATACATAAGGAAATCATCAACAGTGTGATGGCTGAGCTTGCAAAGACCTACCTTCCTTTCCTGACAGCCCAGAATCTTCAAGGCAGGCTGAGATGGAGGGCAGAAAACACACTCAGAGAGCTCCCTAGAGGTCCTAGTTCTGGCTCTGTCTTTAATTCACTGTGTCACTTTGACTTAAATCCTTTGCCTTTGTCGGGTCTCAGTTTTCCTTTCTGTAAAATGTAGAAATGAGATAAAAAACCCCAAGGTTGATGAAGAAGACAGAAGAATGGTTGATATAGCAGGATCTAAATTAAAGTGTTGTGCATTTGAATCTTAATTTGACTCCTCTGTCTTTAGTTCTGTCAACTGTATAAAAGGATTCATGATTGTACCTTTACTTAGACCTATACTTATTAAGATGATGTCTATTATAGACCCACCACATAGCAGATGCTCAATAAGTATTGATTATTATTACTGTGGCCCGTCATTATTATTAAGATTCTGAGGTCATTACATATTTAACAAAGCTATCTAAATGCCCTTTATATTTCAGGAACTCTAATGAAACTTAGTAGTTTAAAATAAAGGCAAATGTTTATTAGGTCACAGTTTACACAGGTCAGGACTCAGCTAGAACCTGGTCCTGGCTTAACTGGGTTCTCTGTTTCAAGGTCTTTCACAGACAGCAATTAAGTTATCACCTGGGGCTGCAGTCTCATCTGAAGGCTCAACAGAATCATTCAGTTTCTCACAGTTTGTAGAATACAGAGCCTCAGATATTTGCTAGCTGTTCTTTTCCACATGGGCTTCTGTACAGAGCTAGTGGCAGCTAGCTTCCACCACAGACAGTGAACAAGAAAACCAGAAAGGGCACATAAAATACAAGTCACACACACAAAAAAATACAAGTCACTATCTCTTTGAGACCTAATCTTGGAAGTGAAATTCCATATTTTTGTTGTATCCTATGCATTAGAGTAAGCCAGTAAGTTCATCCTACACTCAAGGAGAAAGGACTGCACAACAGTATTCCATACAGGAGGTGGTGATTATTGGGGGTCATACGAAAGGCTGCCTACCATTTTAGGATAGAAACATGGAACAAGTTGCAGTTACTACAAGGTCTGACAATTAAGTTCACAAATTCATGCTAGAAAAAAATGCCACATACTTTGAATATCACTACCATCTCCTCTGAAGTACTCCCCTTAGGGAGCTGTGCACTGATGTCAATGCCTAGTCCACCCTTCACAGCAACTCTGGAACTCTTTCTGGAATGACCATCAGAGCTGTCGTATGAGGGAGGTCTGACAACTACATTTGCAAACTTGCCACTGTGCACTTATGTTGGCACCACTATACAAACAACTTGGTAAGGTTTCCTAACCTTGGTCCTAGGGGTAGGAATTGGCACATCCAGAATTCAAATCCAGTTCTGTAGAAATTCAGAGCTCAAGCTCTTAATTATATCAACATACTTTCTTTCCCTTCCTCTAGAAAGGCCCCCAACCCTTCTAAATGACATAATTTAGGGATGCTATAACTCAGTCTAGAACACCATTTTCTCTAAGGCAGATGAGAGGCTTTTAAGGAGGGTTATATGTAACATGCAATGTACTCAAAGTCTCGTTCCAATTGCAGCAACACTAAATCTCCCACAGCTTTCATGATGTTCACTTCTGCAAAGCTCATAGTCTTTTATCTGTTTGATTGCTTTTATTTAAGAATCAAGTAGAGATTTGACTGGCCTCAGAAAGGTTACAGGAAGATGTCCTTTCTGCCCAGGCTAATGTACTTTCTTGTTGAAGTACTGGAGAAGGAAAGGGAATCCCAGAGACCCTGAGGCAACAGTGTGGAAATAAGAGAAGAGACTTCAGGACACTGAGGCTGGGGTGACAGATGCTATTGAAAGATTTCCTGATGTATCTGGTGGTGATACCCTGGTGGTATGGATTTCAGAGACAGAGCTATGGACAGTGGGAACCTGGTGAAGTAGAAGTGAATGGGAATTATCATCCGTGTGGCTTCTGGGTCCAGAACAATATAACTTGTGTATGTCTATCACTTGGAATAGCACAAACTTCTGCTCAGCTTCCCTCCAACATTTCCACAGAGCTAACATGAGCAAACATAACTAGTGGAGGATGACTTGATATCCAGGGGTGGAAAAAGCCTACTCCATGGCAAAGAATACAAAAGCCATCAAATAAAAATCTATCATTCTGACTTTTGTTCTTGAGATAGTCTCTGTTGCCCCAGGGTAGAGTGCTGTGGCATCAGCCTAGTTCACAACAACCTCAAATTCCTGAGTTCAACTGATCCTTCTGCATTAGCCTCCCAAGTAGCTGTGACTACAGGCACCCACCACCATACCCAGATAGTTTTTCTATTTTTAGTAGAGATGGAGTCTTGCTCTTTCTCAGGTTGGTCTCAAACTCCTGAGCTGAAGGAATCCTCCACCCTCAGCCTCCAGAGGGCCAGGAATACAGATGTGAGCTACCGTGCCTGGCCTCACTTTGATTTTCTATGCAAGAGAGAAAACAGCAAAAGCTAAGGCAAAAGACAAACTAAGGAAAATATTTACGACATATATCAAGAACAAAATGGTAAGCTTTGTTATATACAAAAGGCTGCTAGAAATTTTTATTTTTATTATTTATTTATTTATTTTTGAGTCCCATGATGTTGCCCTCCCTAGAGTGCTATGGCATCACAGCTCACAGTAACCTCAAGCTCATGGGCTTAAGCAATTCTCTTGCCTTAACCTCCCAAGTAGCTGGGATTACAGGCACCCACCAAAACACCTGGCTATTTTTTGTTGTTGTTGTTGCAGTTGTCATTGTTGTTTAGCTGGGCCAGGCTAGGTTCAAACCTGCCAGCCTGGGTGTATGTGGCTGGTGTCCTACCCACTGAGCTATGGACACCGCCCACTGCTAGAAATTTTTTTTTTTTTGGCCAGGGCTGGGTTTGAACCCATCACCTCTGGTATATGGGGCCAGCACCCTACCCTTTTGAGCCATAGGTGCTGCACCCACTGCTAGAAATTATTTAAAAGACCAAGAACTCAGTAGAAAAAAAAAAACAATTAAGGACATGAACTGAGGTTACAAGGGAGAAAAATGCATTTAAGCTCATTCTTGTTGGTATAAGAAAGAATTTTTTAAAAGAAAAAAAGATATATGTGTTCTTTAAACATCACTCATAAGAAAGGAAAAGCATATTAAAACTAGCAGAGATACAGTTACCTATTACACTGGTAAAAAATTTTTAAAAATTGACACTGTCTGTACTTTTTGGCGAGGTTATAAAGGACCCAGGAAGCTCATACATACTTGTTAGAATGGCTCTACCATGCAGTAGGTCTGTGATCTTGGGTAAGATTTCTCTAAGCATCAATTTTCCCACCTGTGGAATCTATTGGTCTTGTATTAGGATTAAATAAGATAATGCGTGTAAAGCTTTGCACACAGTGCCTGAAACAGAGTAAGTTCTGAATGCATGTTAGTTCATGGTGGTTGCAGTGGTCATGTTAGTGGTTGGTAGAATTATTGCTGTTGTTGCCATTAATCTTATCAGTCCATCAGTAAAGAATCAGTATGGAAAAAAGAAATGTGGTCCCCTCAGATAATCTTTAGCTCATGCTTTTAAGAATCGTAGCCACCCTAAATGTGATGCTGGGACCACACATCCACGGAGAGCTCTGTGTAGTGCATCCTCCCTGCTATAGTTTCCAAAAGCTACCTTCCTGGGGAAGAAGTCAGGGTATTAAGACTGGGTAACATTCTTTAGAAGAGCCAGGAATTGACTCTCCTGATCTCTTGTTATTGGTCAGAATACACTTGATGTTGTTTTCCTTCTTGTGTTTTCACAACCAAATCCAACATTTCATTTCTCCCATGTCACCACCTCACCAAAGTTTTGCTCACAATAATAACACGTATGTGCTGTACTTTGCAAAATACTAAGGATTTTATATCTAGTCTCCTCCTTCAGACTTACAGCTACTCTGTGATGTAGGAATGAAAGAGTAACTTCATTCACAGATGAAGGAAGTGAGGCTCAGAGAGGTTAATTAACTGGTCTAAGGTTGCACAGCAAATAAACACGCTTCCTCACAGCACTAATATTACTCTTGACCGCAAATTTCCATTTTACTTACACTGCCTGGTCTTATCATCCCACTATCATTGTAATCCTGCCAATTCCTGCCTTAAATCATCTTTGATAAAGAAAACTACTTATTTGCCCTCATAATTCCTTACCATTTTAAAATTTAGCTGTGTGAATAAACTGAACACTGAGTTGCTTTTGTCAATACATTCACTTTTAGTCCCTGGAAATCAAATTCATTCCTTCCCAAGATCCTCTCTATTATAAGCTTAGTTAGCCTGTGTTAACATGCATTATAGGCCAAACTGGATTTAGGTACTTTATATATGCGTTATCTAACTTAATCTTCATAATAGCACTGTAAGGTAGATGTTACTATCCCCATAGACAGTTGAGAAAACTGAGAGTCAGACAGATTAAGTCACTATCCCAGGGTTTTTAGCTAGTAAATAACAAGTCGAGAAGTGAGCCCTGATTGATTTGGATCTAAATTCCATGCTATGTTGTCTCCCAATTACTTTCCCATGCTTTTCAACTTGCAAGAATCAAAAGGGAGTTCAGTATAAAGAACATGTGTTATATACATACAATGGAATATTATTCATCCTTAGTAAAGATGAAAATCCTGCTATTAGTGACAACATGGATGAACTAAAAGAATATTAAGCTGAGTGAAATAAGCCAGACGCACAAGACAAATAGCATATGACTACAACTATGTGAGGCATCAAAATAGCCAAACTCATAGAAGCAGAGAGTAGAATGTTGGGTGCTGGGGGAAAGGGAAGGAGGAGATGGGGACTTGCTAGTCAACATGGGTGAAGTTTCCTCTAGAGAGCTGCTGTACAACATAGTGCCTTAATTAACAACACTATATCATAGCGGTCCCCAACCAAATTTTTGGTACCAGAAGCAGGTTTCATGGAAAACTATGTTGGGGGTGGTTTCAAGATGATTCAAGTGGCTCGGCGCCTGTGGCTCAATCGGCTAAGGCGCCAGCCACGTACACCTAAGGTGGCGGGTTGGAATCCCCAGCCCGGGCCGCCAAACAACAATGATGGCTGCAACCAAAAAATGGCCAGGCGTTGTGGCGGACGCCTGTGGTCCCAGCAACTTGGGAGGCGGAGGCAGGAGACTCACTTGAGCCCAGGAGTGGGAGGTTGCTATG